>JZKD02S0829164.1:23067-38805 GCA_000966675.3 Picea glauca
GGTTACTCCTGGTAGATCTCCTTCCCGGCGGTTCGGGGGCCCCTGCGGGGCTGCCATTGTGCGGGCTCAGTATTCGGCGACAGGGGCAATCAAAGCCCTAGTTGCAGAGCGATATGATTTGGGATACTTAGGGGTTTATAGTTTCTTAAGATTAACAAAAATGTTCATTTACAAAATAAAAGAAAAACTTCTTCACTAATTCATCTTCTTAATACTTTCACATTATTTTTATTGTGGCCTCCTTTTGTCTTCTAAAACACATTACAACTTGGTCAACGATTTGGTTTGTATATTCTTGAATCTTCCTTCAACACAAGTTGTTAAATTTTTTATCGACAACCACAAAGATTGAGGGCCTCATTAAGCTCTTTTCAATCAATTTTGTATTCCTTTTAGATTAACGTAATTAGATCTTACGACTTCCACTGCCTTGCAATGGTGATCTTTTGAAGAACTTGCAACCTACCTATTCAATAGTCTACTTGACATTATCAATTAGACATGTGGTCTATGTTGTTGATCTTTTGAAGAACTTGCAACCTACCTATTCAATAGTCTACTTGACATTATCAATTAGACATGTGGTCTATGTGTAACTGTGAATCTCTACATTGCAAATTTATACTTTCCATGAGTTTTTATTATTTGGTTGTTTTTAGATCCATGTTCTCACATAATCGACCTAGAAGATCCAACTCAAATAAAAGTTCCTACCATTAAATTTCACACCTTCAACATTTTCTAAATTTAAGTGGATGAATGCTTATTTGGTTTAGTTTGAAGTATATTGTTCATTTGAATGGAGAAATTATCCTTTTCTCTCAAACTAATAACAAACTACTTCAACTTACCTTAGTGGATTTGGTATTCCACTATAATTGTTATCAATCATATTATAGAATTATATGTTGGTTCAACTTTAGTAGATTTATTTTCACTCAAGATTTGCATCTAATAAGGATGCATTGAAGATTTCCAAATAATCTTACCATAGGAAATATCCTCATATATGAGGAAAATAAAACTAAAATATATTTTTAAATCCTCTTTAGGATGGTGAGTGATAAATTCCTTTTGGTCTTGATGTTTTTGCGTGGTTGTTTTAACTTCAATAGATAGTGGAAAACAATAATTGAAAGGGACAAAAGAACACTAATTCATTATTTTAGGATTGCTAACTTAGACTTGCAACTAATAGTATAGACTTGCAACTAATAGTACAAGTACCTTAACATTGAAACTAATATCACATCATGAAAAACATAAAACTATTTAAAAAAAAAAACTTACAAATAAATTGAACTAAATTTTTGAAAAGAAATATTAAATCAACAATATGGCGTGTAATAAAAACACAAAGAAAAAGGAAACCACAATGAATCTACAAAAGAGAGGGAAAAGACTTCATGCTCAAGTGGGGGCTCATCCACCAAATAATCCACATGGGTGCATTTCATGGTAGAGCAACATATTCAAATCAAATTATCTAATTGGGATTTTTATTTCACTCTATTTTTCAATCTAGAAAAAACATATTTGAATAATACATTTCTCAATAAAATGTAGTTTTTTTACAAAATCATACTAATCAACTTGAGCAACTATATAACCACTAATTTTATTTTTAAAAAATATTTAAACAAGCTAATCCTTATCATAATGTTTCAAAAAGTTGGTTGGAGTAACTTGATAATTATTTCCATGTTGCAATGATCTCCTTCCCCTTTTGCATGTTGGCACTTCAACTATAAGTTAGGATGATCCACTTTATATCACCATCTATTAGGATGATCCACTTTATATCACCATCAATTAAAGAAGAGGGTACAATCTTCTTCCACATCAAACTAAAAGCACATTAAGGGGTAATTAGAGTTCATTAAAAATGATCATTTTTTCTCAACAACGGATGTATTTCAATACCACTTTCAAAATTGTATTGTACAATCTTCATTTAGAGGTTGTAAAAGATATTTGGGTTGAGATTTCTTTTACTCGTCACATTTTCTACTTCTTGAAATTGTCGAAAATAAACTTCTCAAAATTTTCGAAAATAATTATGTTATTGATGAGACTTACTTAACATGTGTGAACAAATATTAATTTTGTATTTTATCTATCCTTATTGTTAGGGACCTAACCTCTCTAACCTCTCACGTAGTTAGAATAATATGTTTTCTATGTAATAAAGGACAACATTAGTAAATAAGGACTATATAATATTGTGAAGAAGTCGATGTAAGAATACTTAATAGAATCTTTCGCTTCTAGAAAGATCTTCCTCTAGAATGTTCTTTAGAAGATAGAATTAGTATAAATAGAAGTAGAAGGCATGGGAAAGTCTTGTCTTGAGAATTGTTGTAATAGAGTTCTACTCTGCTAGAGGTTACCCCCTCGAAGAGATAAGTGAACTTGGATTTCTATCAATAAAGGTATCATTTTTGGTGTTGTGGTTCTCTATATTTTGTTGTTCCACTAGTATTTGTTGCAATATTTCTATTTTCTTCTTATTATAATGCATCTAGTACCTAACAAGTGGTATTAGATCACTTTCCTTTGTTGAAATTGTGGGAATTGTTTTTTTCAAGGTAGAGACGTGTACTGTCAACATCTTTAAAGAAAATAGATTTATCGTTATGTGGGTAAAATAGCGGCTAGGGAAGACTACACGTAGGAACTACATACGGTTTCATGGGTTACTCGAAATAATCATTTCACCATGTTGGAAACCTTTGTAACCCATGTTGGTACCCCTTTGAGTAGTATCTCATCATACAACACTATCTATAAATGACCATCACTTCTACGTACCTTCAATTATATCGAGAATCCCCTAGGTCTCCTAAAATAAGTTATAGATCAATCGATCATCCGCTTGACTGCTATAGTGACACCGAGAACAACACTCAAGAAGATACTCTCTAGTACCTGGGTAATTGGGTAGTACAGATAAGGGTAGTAGTTAAATGAGTTTATGTCAATTGTATATAGTTCTTATGTGTATATGTGTATTGTGTTTTCCATATTCTTCTCTTTTTCTTGCATACTTGTCATATTATGTTTTACTTGTATATAAGTATCTTTCCATTTCTCACATCATGCAATATCAATTGGTATATGAGACTTGATATTAGGGCCTCTTTAAATATCTATAGTGTTTCCCTCATTGGGAATTTTACCGACCCAAAATTCTCCTTGAGACCTTAACTCTAAGAATTTGAGTGATCTATAGGGGCATTGACTATCTTATTTCTTGATTTTAATCCATTTGTATGTAGGTAAGTCATTATCACTATGAATACTCTCAATTTGTTTTCATATTTTTGCATTTTCCTTTTAATATTTCTACAATTTTGTTGTAGATATCAATTCATGTTTGTTATTGGTAGAATCAATGGTCCTTTTTGGGCCATTCTATTCGTTTTTTGTTCTTTTCACTAGTTTTTTAAATCTATTATACCCTCATTTCCCATAGATCACTAGTTATAGTTTGAAGGTGGAATCTAAGCCTTCACTATGGCTCCACTCACTTCTTCTAAAGATTCTATTATCTCCCATGCTCCAAACAACGATTAACTATTGGTACATTGAAAGTGGTAGGATTATTTTTTCATGAATACACTTGCACAACAACACCTATAACTTTAGATCAAATGATAGAAGATGCATTATACAATCCTAGTGAGATGCATCAAATTATCCTAAATCCACTACATGGATGATATATGTTGTAGGGGAATCATCCAAAATACATCTCCACTTCATCATCTTAGGTCTTTCATGTTCAATGGGCCTCTTTCTTTTGGTCAATTCAAAGAATATGTTGCATTATTCTACTCCCTCAACAAATTTTCATACAACCCATGGGAGATTCCCACTTAATTGGGAGGACTTGCATGATGTAATTGAACATATCCTCATTCTAATTCAGACAAGGATTCATGCAATTCCTCAGCCCCAAGCACCTAAACATTGAAGTAGGTAAAATTTAACCTTTTTTAGTACAACATTGCTTGTATAGTTCCTCCATGTTCCCATGATGCTCCTTCTACAAAAAAAGTAATATCTTCAACAATAATGCACCTCCTTCTCAACCTTCAATAGACTTCTACCATTTTTTCGCTAAAGTGCGGGGTACATCCAACAACTTTCTTGTGTGAAATTGTCACTTTTGATGCAAAATTATTCCATTGGTTTAATCCCTCCACTTTTAGTACGGACGTGGGACCATACAACAAACCAAACTACTCAAGTCCCAAGTATTATTTTATACTTTTCTAGAAGGGATATATCCCCTAACTACAATAGAAATCAAAGACTATTTCTTCAAAGAAATGAGGAATTAGTAAGAATCAATAAAAAGGTATTAAAATTGTACATTATCAATCCTTATCCTTATATCATCTATTCCATATCCCTATACTTAACACTTATCCACTTTCTCTTGAGAATTTTCAACTTTGATCATTCTTCTCATGACAACCTTGTACTTTGAGCTATATAGTTACTAATTATCGGAAAATTGAGGTCTAAAATAGGCCTCATAAGGAAAATAATAAAATAATAGTTATGAATCTTGGTTGATTCAGACAGAGGTCTAGGAGAACATGGAGAAAAAAACCCTAGCTTCTACATGCGACCACATCCTCCTCCTGTAGAAGGAGTCACCGCACCCTAGACTGTTGCATACCACCGAGCCAGAGTGTCTGATCTCTGGAGATGAACCCAGGGGGGGAGAAACCCACCTCATATAGAAATGTGGTTGTGAATGATCGGGAAGGGACAAAAGCCAAGTGATCAACTTTTGAGCCGCCACCCCACCTGCGGGATCAACTCCTTGCCAAGGAATAGGGTTTTAGCAAAGAAATGGAAGTGGAACCAAGTACGTCTCATCCAAAGGAATCTCGTGGATGGGAACCCAGAAAATGCATTCCCCAATCAGATAAGCCACCCAAGTATACTATCAACTTGACCAGGGTTGGGGAACACACCTAGTTTATGAAAGAGCATTCCCTAATAGGGAAATTTCTGGGCCTCTTTCCATCAAGAAGGGACCTCATGCGATGGATCAAACACTAGTGGAACCCCAAGGGAGACTATGAAGTTCAACTTAGTTCCAATGGGTTCTTCACGATAATCCTCTACAACTCAGAGGAAAATAATTAGATCTTTGACAATGGGCCATATTTCTACAAATCTGCAGGGCTATTGCTCAAGTTCTGGACTGATCGATTTAGCCCAAATAAAGAGGGATTCACCATGACAACAGTTTGGATCCGAATTTATTCCCTACCCCAGGAATTATAGTTGGAGGAAATCCTCATGGGAATAGGGAACACAGTGGGAATATATGTAAAATCCTCAGAGGCGACAAAACAAAGAAAATATATGTCCTATGCCCGCATATGCATATACATGGATATCTCGAAGGCCTTACCATGTTCAGTAACCTTAGAATACCAAGATGAGGATTGGAACCAAACCATGGATTATGAGCACATTCCCTTCCACTGCAAAAAATGTCATGAGAATAGTCACCTTTTCTATGAATTTCCTTTAAATGCACAAAACTCAAAAGAAGGGAACAAAAAGGAAAATGACGGCTTCACTACGATCACAGACTCACAGGTAGGAAAAAACAACCCCCTAGAAAGAAAAATCAAGAAATCAACAAAAAAATCCCCATTAGCAACACTTTTGATATCCTAAATCCTCTCCCAGTAGAAGAGGAAGTGGAAAATCCACACAAGAAGGGAAACCAGGACAAGGAAAAAGGCAAAGCCAAACAATATTCGAAACCAACCAAGGGACAAAACCATGAAACACATCCCATAGCTCAATAGAATGAGGATAATACATAGGATGGGGGGGGGACACCCTCATGCAACTAGATGACCAGGATCTAGCAGACATAGACTTGGAGAAACTATAGGAAGCCTTTAATAAAAAGGAGTTGCAAACCATCCCACTAGAACAACTCAGAAAAGTGCATAAAGTATTCATCGATTCCACGGCACGGGCCACTTCATGACTAGGAATATCCTCAGACCTAGGTCCTAATCTGAGGTTCACCTCCTGTGAAAGAAAACGTCGAGGCCAAAAATCAACACATGAAATCATCAAAGAGGTAGGAAACTACATGCTCAATTCGAGACAGATCCACCGCCTCACGGAAGGGTACCTCTATCCACCACCCAACTCATCATGATGAAGATCATCACCTGGAATATTAGAGGGCTTAATGGAAGGTCCAAACAAAGGACCCTTCGAGACAATATTCATGTAGAGAATCCAGACATTCTCCTCTTACATGAAACAAAATGTGTTGGGGAAGCCGTTGAGGACATTTTTTAGTGATGTTGGAGGAATTGCAACTTCATTCACATAGATTCAAATGGTGTTGTAGGGGGATTAGCCATTTTATGGAACCCTGCTACAGTCATCATAGATCAACCATTCTCCACAGTTTGTACACTCACAGTACACTTCAGGGCCCTAGGATCTAACAAATATGGAATGATTACAAATGCATACGGACCACAAAGTTCCCAAGACAAAGACTTGTTCCTGCAAAATATATCTTAGTAAGTTTGTTGTTGGGATCAACGCATTGGATAATAGGGTAAGAATTTAACATCATTCTCACATTGGAGGAAAATACTGGTGACAAAAAGCGGCTAGATCAGGACAATGGTAAGTTTATATCACTAATAGACCAACTAAAGTTGATAGACATAGAAACTAGAAATGGAGTTTTTACTTGGTCCAATCGGAGATCTGTCCCCCAACATGTTGCAAGTAGATTAGATCGCTTCCTCATCTCTAAATCATTACTGATGGATGATCCAGTGTTAGAATCCAACATCCTCCCAAGATTCGGTTCAGATCACTGGCCAATATCTCTCTAGTTAGACACAGAAGCTACACCCAAGCTCAAGCCCTTCAGATTCAAAACGTTATGGCTCACCCACTCGGACTTTCAAGAAATCTCAACAACATAGTGGAGGCATGAAGAAATAGACCATGACACATGCATGTATAAATTCCAGCAAAGACTAAAAAACTTCAAATGGCAACTAAAGAGATGGAATGCAAAAATGTTTGGTAATATCTTCTAGAAAAAGCAAGAGATCGAGCAATGCATGGAGAACCTGCAACAAGAATTTATTTTGCAGGGAAGGATGACAGAGTCAGAAAAGGATGAAGAAAGGTTATAGGAAGATCTAGAGGAGCACCAGAAGCAAGAGGAGATAATTTGGAGACAGAAATCCAGAGTACAATGGATAAAGGAGGGTGAAAATAATACCAAGTTCTTCCACCGATCCATGGTGCAAAAGAGATATATCAAAAAAATTAATCACCTAGAATACAACCATGGTAACCCCATTTTGGATCACGCAAGCATAGAAGATGAGACGATAAACTACTACAAATACCTCCTCATGGATCCCATAAGGGATAGGATGTCGAACATACGTAATATTACCCAAAATATCCCCTCCGTGATCACAAAGGAACAAAATGAAACACTGATGAGGCCAATAACACAAGAGGAAGTTGATAAAGCAGTCAAAGAGATGCCATTAGGTAAAGCTTCAGGGTTGGATGGCTTCACAACAATTTTTTTCCACTATTGTTGGCCACTAATTAGGGAATAATTCTGGCAAGTGGTAGAGGAATACATGACATATGGACAAGTCCTCTTAGCTTTCAATGTCACTTTTCTCACTTTCATCCAAAAGGAAGAATGAGTAACCCATCTAAAGTAGTTTCGGCCCATAGCCCTATGTAATGTGATCTATAAAATTATCATGAAGGTAATATCTCTATGACTTAAACCAGTATGTTCGTTCATCATATCCAAGGATAAATTAGGATACATGGAGGGACGCCAAATCATGTATAATGTCATCCTGGTGCATGAGGTTAAACACCCGCTCAAGTCAACTCGCACCCCAGGTATGCTCATCAAACTTGACCTCTCCAAAGAATTTGACAGAATACGTTGGCAATATATGATCTCCCTCCTCGAAGCCTTTGGTTTTGACACCACCTGGATAGATTGGATCATGCAACTCACTTCTTCAACCTTATTCTTCATTTTAGTTAACAGAGTGCCCTCCCAACCCCTTTCCTCTTTGTCATAATGGTTGAAGGCATAGGTTGGTACATTAATGCCTCAGTTGAGGATGGCTCCCTCAAAGGCATACCTCTTCATAATCTCCAGTCAGATCCCTCTCACATTCAATTTGTGGATGATACATTGCTGATGAATACCCCCAATGCCCAGGAGGATAACAAGCTCAAGACCATTTTCATAGATTTTGCAGAAGCTTCGGGAACCTCCCTAAACCTAGACAAGTCACAACTCTACTTCTTCAATACCTCGATGGCAATCCAAACACACATATCTAGAATTCTGGGGATCCCCAATAGCTCCCTTCCTTCCAATTATCTCGGTATCCCCCTCATGGAGTAAGCTACTCGAAACATCTCTTGGGATATCCTCATGTTATCCATCTCTAACCATTTAAACAACTAGACCTTCTGCTCTCTCAACCTCGTCACTCGACTAGTCCTTTTAAAGTCGGTGCTTCAAGCCCTGCCGACGTACCTCTTTACTTCCTTGGAAGCACCTTAGTCAGTCATCACAACCATCAGAAACCTCCAATAAAACTTTATCTGGAATGGAAACCATTTGGACAAGAAGTGGGCTCTAGTAGGCTGGGATAAAATCTTCCTACCTAAATCAATTGGTGGACTGGGTCTTAGGGACCCAGGAAATCTTAATCACATAATGGGGGAAAAAAATTGGTGGCGTTGGCTCAAACATCCTATAGAGCTATGGTAAAAACTATGGAAACTTAAATATGTGCCTACCACTAGAGATGAACTCCTCATCAGACTCAATGATACGATTTAGGGATCCAACAAATGGAACAAAACTTGGTGCAATCGTACTCTTATACATAAACATGCTTTTTAGGAGATAAGAAATGGAGAGATGTCCTTATTTTGGAAAGACTCCTAGTAGAAATTACCACTACTACACTCAATATAAGAGATAATCCCCCTTCACCAGCAAATGCAATCAAGGGACACACTACATGTAAAGGATCTTTGGAAGGAAAACTTGTCGCAACACCCCTAGTGTATATGGAAGAACCAACCCCATGAACTAAGTATACAGGAAGAAACCAATACACATCCCTAGAGGGATTGTGCACTATAGTGAAAGATCCACATTAGTGATGATCTAGACATCCTCATGTGGGGACACTCACCAACATGTAACTTCTCGGTCAAAGAGCTCTAGGAAAATTACCACATACAACCTAAAGAGCACATATGGGTTAAAATATGAAACCCCAAATTATGGCCGAAAGTCTCCCTTTTTCTCTGGCTAATTGTTCAGAACCGCATTCTCACTTGGGATAACCTCTGAAAACGAGATTTTGTGGGACCTTTGATATGTATCCTTTGCCAGAAACATGAGGAAACAATGGAGCACATCTTAAATCAATGTTCTCATAGTGAAATCATCTGGGAAATGGAAACATAGATAATGCATTGTTCTAACAGGAACAAAGCTAGCATTGTAAGCACTATTGAAAATTGAGACTCCATTTCCTACCAAAACCAAATCTTAGATAACATCTGGCAACTGCTACCAGGATTTATAGTCTAGAAAGTATGGAAAGAAAGAAACAAATGAATTTTTCACTCTACTTCCTCCCCTCCCCGCTCTACTTGGGGAAAAATCCTCACCCTCGTTCAGGAAACAATCAGAGCTGAGCCCTAGACACAAGATGATATGAATTGAAATCCCCTTGAAAGTCACATATTCTTGGATTGGAAACTAAACCTCCCTGGTCTTCCCCACCAGGACCTCTCTCGTCCAACCAATCTTTCCTGCATACCTTTCTCATGGTCCCCTCCCCCTCCAGGATTTGTAAAATTAAACTTTGATGGCTCCTCGAAGGGAAATCCTGAGCCGACTGTTTTTGGAGCAGTTCTCCGAGACAGTGCAAGGAGAATTATACACATCACAATAGGTTACGTGGGACTCAATAAAAACAATGCAACATAACTTTGGAGTCTCCTTAAGGGAATCAAATTTGCAATCAGTCACAACATCTTTCAGATCATAGTGGAAGGGGACTCCCAGGTCACCATCCAGCTTGTCTCTAAAATCATCCATGGCTCACACCCCTCAAAAGTTTCCCCAAGATGGAGACTCCTAGGACTATTGGAGGACTTTCGTTCCCTCCTTCAACCCAACCTCACCTTAATCCCCTCACATGTGAAAAGAGAAGCAAATAAGATAGTAGATTGCCTAGATAATGAGGGCATAGACTCAAAGGAGGAGATTATTCAATTAGATGTTCAAATCTCCCCAGCCCCCCATTTGTTGATCATATGTATGGATATAGCCCAAAGAGAATTCCTCCCCCAGATGGGGTTCCACGTAGCTCAAATGGTTCCACGCAGTCCACATGCTACTGGAGTTATTAATAAGGCCTGCTGCCACCCTTTGCATCATTTCTTGGATGGAGGTCAAACTTAAACAAGCTATGAAGAAGGTTGGACATCTCCCTTGTGCAGGTTTAATGGTGCCCTCATTGCGCCATGGCAGAGGGGTGATGATAGGTACGGTAGGAGGTTGCGAGGTCACTTCAGCTTCTCGGTCACTCCTCTAGTTCTACCAGGTTGGCCATGGATTGTTTCATTCTATTCATTGTTGCATTTGTGCTCTTCTCTTCTCAGTTGTCCAACTCTGTGCGCTCTTCTCTTCATTTTTTTTCGGCCTTCCTTCTCTGTCATGCCTCATGAGCGAGGGAAACCCAAGAGGGGTCCCTCTTATTATTTTTATGCTGCAAGGTAGATATGCCTTCGTGAACTAGCATGGGCTTCCTCGACATCTCTGATTCAGAGGAATACGGAGATGAAGACACCTCCAATGGCTTATGTGGAGGAGGAAGTTCTGGAGGAACCAATTGTAGTTTCGCCAGACTCCCTCCTCTACACGCTCCCGGACCCCCATGATCGCCCAACACCATTCTTCATTCAATGGATACAACGACAACCTTGGAGGGGGATACTTATATAGTCCAAGAAGAAATACCCTAGGAGAACCGCCCGATTGAGCCTCTTTTGCCTACTTCAGACATGGACATAGATTTGAGTTCACCCTGCTTCCTGGTGCTGGAACACTTGAAACTCATCTTCAAGATGAGGAGGGACATGATGGAACAACTCGACTGGCACACTCTCTTCAGTAGCAGAATTGACATGTTGTTCGACGCCTTATTGAGCGCACCAATCAAGCAGAGATGCCCAACCCGTGTGCAACCTTATGTCTTCACTCCTCACGACAACACTCTGGATGGCAAGTTCCATTGTTCTAATAGTTCTTCTAATGTTTAACGTCTATAAGTTCTCAACACTCCATTTGAAAAACACTGGGATTTTTTTGTACTACTGCTTAGTTTTCTTGTCTTACACTCTGTCTAGATTGTATGATCAGTATTTTGCTGCATGTCTAGATAGCACTGTCACAACACTCTACTGCCACTTTCTCTGGTTTCCAACTGTCTGGTAGAGCAAGTGGTGGCTTCTACTTTTGGCTACAAGCACAAAATGATGCCACATGTTTCAATTTCCACCAGTTTGGTGGAAGAGGTGGCAGAATTGTGATCTTGAACTGATATGTATAGTGACAGCTGTTTTTTGAGGAAATATCACTTTTTTTAATTTACAAAAAAAAAAAAAAAGTTATGAATTTTCAAAGGGAAAGAAAGAAAACTGCTTTTTTTAATTGTATTTTTGACTTATCTACTTATAAGTTTACTCAAATTTCAAGTGCATGCACTCGTTGGATGTTGAATTAAATTTTGCAACCAATGAGCACTTTTCAAGAAACACATTTTTTTCATGTATTTCTAGTTTATCTCACTGTGGATCTATTAAAAGTATGTACAATGGAGTAGAATAATGTAATATATTCTTTGAATTGACCAAAATAAAGAGGCCCATTGAAGGTGGAAATACTTAAGATGATGGAGTGGAGATGATTTTGGATGAATCTATTATGCCATATATCGACCATGTAGTGAAGTTGGGATAGTTTGATGTATCTCATTGTGATTTTTCTATGCATATTTTATCATTTGTTCTAAAGCTATCGGTGTTGTTATGCAATTTTTTTCATGAAAAAATAATTCTACCACTTTCAATATACCAAGAGTTAAGTAGAGTGGGTACTCATTGGATGCACAATTTAATTATGCATCCTAAAAGTGCCTACATTTGAAATTTGATTAAACCTATAAGGAGATAAGTAAATAAATACAATTAAAAAATTAGTTTTCTTCCTTTCCCTCCAAAAATATTTACCCTTATAGTTGAAACCATCATCTTGAATCCTATCGGTTCTTGTAAAGTTGATTTTAATAGTACATGTTTTGTTTTGAGACCCTTTTTTATCTCAAAATTCCCCTATTTTGAATGTGTATACAACATATGTATACAATTCCATCAATCTTCTTCTCTTGTACTTTTATACATACCCTCTTATATTTTTCTTGTATATACATATATTTCCATTATTAGTATTGTGCTCATATCAATTATGTGAACCATCAATCAACAAAGGGTTTTTTCCTTCAAATTTTTTTACTTCACTTCAAATACAAAAAGTATTCCAAGTGTTGTTTCTCCTATATTATCCTTGATAAAATACTTAAACCTTAGACACATTTCTATATTATCATCCCAATATTCCTTATATTCCTTAGGCACATTTCTATGTTATTTAATTCTCCTCTTTTGTTATCTTTACTTGATTGATTATCAATTTTCAAACCCAAAAATTTGATTATCAATTTTCAAACCCAAAAATATGATAACAAGTTTGTAAGTTGTAATATTTGTATATTATGTAACCTTATCCTTACCACTCATCCACTTTATTTTTTTATAAGATACTTGCCCACTTCGATCACTTTCCTTGTGACAAAATTGTACTATATATAATTTATCCTTACCACTCATCCACTTTATTTTTTTATAAGATATTTTCCAACTTCGATCACTTTCCTTATGACAAAATTGTACTATATATATAATTAAATTGTATACAACATAGGTGTACAACACCATCATTCTTCTTCTCTTATGCTTGTATTTTCCCTCGTATGTTTTTCTTGTTTGTCGGTATATTTTCATTATTGGTACTATGCTCATATCAATTATGTGTGGAACCATCAATCAATTATGTGTGGAACCATCATTCAATAAATGGTTTTTTTTTTTATTTTTCTTTATCTTATTATTATTATTATTATTTTCTTATATTTTTTATTTTACATAATGCTTAAATTTTCATTGAAATATTTTTTAATCACATTTTTATATTATTTGATTTTTTTTTCATTATTTTTTTAAATGATTATTGAATTTTAAACGCATTACTATAATACAACTTGTTAGAGTCTCAAAAAAACATAATAAAATACTAAACACATAAAAGGTTGGTAATAGGTTAGGAACACCTTGACACCCAAGTGGATATACCTCTAGATGTGTAGGAAAAGTGATATAATATAACTTGTTGATTAGAGTGATGAAGTTTTATGAGATAAAAAAGGAAAAATCTTAATTTAATTAAAAATATATTGGGAAATCATAACACGAGGTTTGAGTTACTAATAAAAGTGACTAAGCATCTGTTATATAAAGGTGGTCTTTCCAATATATAAATCCTTATAACTAAATCAATTTGATAAAAGCATAAATTTATATATATATATATATAAAGTACCTCTTGTTTTTGTGAGGAAAGACTCACAGAAAATTCTCCAAGTATTTTTCCATGTTCTATGGATGGTAAATGGAGTAAACCTTAGACCCTTATTACAAGGCCTCACCCCAAGGGAATCAAGAGAGTCCAACTCATGACCAACAAAAAGTGTGAAAACTCACATATGGCTCTAGACCAACCTTTTTTTTTTGTGAGGAAAGAGACTCACAAAAAATTCTCCAAGTATTTTCCATGTTCTATGTATGGTAAATGGGATAAACCTTAGACCCTTATTACAAGGCCTCACCCCAAGGGAATCAACAGAGTCGAACTCATGACCAACAAAAAGTGTGAAAACTCACATATGGCTCTAGACCAATTGAACTAACCCTCGAAGCTTAATATACAAAGTACTTATAGCACATATCCTACTTATTATTTAATGTTATTTATTATATACAAGTAGGGTATTTGCACCCACACATCTAATAAAATAATAGAGGGGAGCCTTATAAAGAAGACATTTTCTTCTCACAATCAATAAACTATTATGTTAATAAGAGGGTTATTGTTTGTATAAACATTCTCATTGACATAAAGATGATGGTATGTTGGGACTTATATGCTACTATAAACCAAACCTATTTTTGTTTAAACATTCACCTATTTTTTATATAAAATATTATTATATTGGTAATATTTGACAAAATTTACAATGATTAATAGTAAATTTCATGATTTTAATTTAATATTGGCCTACAATATCTACATGTTTGATATTATGAAACAAAAATGTTCACTAAATTACTACCGAAAGATTATTGAAAATAAGTTATGTAAAGAGACAAAATTGATGTTGGAAGAGACAAGAATACATGACAATGGAAAATACAAAGCAATAAAGGGTGGGTGCAAGCTAATGATGGTTTCTCATGACACATTAGTGGCAATGAAAACATGGAAAAACAACAATTTGTTAACTTGGAGGAATTATTCAAGGTACTTTTACAATGAATTTGAATATAGTGTAGAAAGATGAAATGTATGAAATTGAATTAGCTTTCCAAATACATATTTTTTATTTAGAAAATTTCTGAATAACTATGGGAAATTTGAGTTTTTCTAATAGTGGTATGTTATTTTTCAAGCAAAATATAATGTATATGTTTCCATTAGTGCAGGTGTTGACTACCTTAACAACGAAATTTCTTGAAAAAATTGTACAACTGTAGAAAACCCATTGTTCTAGTGATGTGTTTTTTCAAAATTTATAATATTATTTTAGATAATTTTTAAAATTTTGAAAGTCATTATATCCTTGAAATTACAATGCCTTTCATTAGTGAAGGCTACGATGGTCTTAACATCATCAAACAATTTTTTTTTAGATTGTAGATATCAGTCTCTTTTAGTGCGACATATAAATTATTTTAAAAATGGCTAAGATGATAAAAATTTATAGTAGAAATAAAAGTGGTATGTATTTTAGGATTATGATATATGTCAAGACAAAAATATATTAAAAATAGTAAACAATATATATTTGGAATTTGCATAGTTGACTCTATATGTGTATGTAATTTCATTAACAACACATTTGTGTATCCTATAGAAAAACAATGTTAAAAATAGTGATATTGAGAGGTATTAATAAAAATTAAGGTTTTAAAGTATTTGCAAACCAAACCACTAGGTTTTTCATTCTCAACCTAAACCCAAAGCAACCAACTCAACAAACACGTACCTTAGAGTTGTCACTCCTGCTGGAAAAAAAAATGAATTGAAAAGAATGTGCACGTGCTTTAGGAACGTGCATGCATTCCTAGAGCATGAACACATTACTTTATATTAGGAACTCAAACGTGTTCCTACTAACACAAAATCTCTCTCTCTCTCTCTCTCTCTCTCTCTCCCCTTCCGCTCTCTCCCTCCCCCCC
>JZKD02S0829164.1:47622-57682 GCA_000966675.3 Picea glauca
AATGGTTGGTGCCAATGCTCCTAGAATAACATGTCTGGATTTTGAATTACAACTCATAAGATTCTTCTCATTTGGATCGGTTGGAGCATTATTTGGGATTACATAGCCATTTACAGCTGAGTACCAAATGTCTACTCCCAAATATGTTAGGTAAGTTTTCACTCTATCACTCTAGTATGCATAATTTATTCCATCAAATAATTGAATCCCATTTGAAATGTACTAATGGTCATCCATCTCTGCTCAGGAGTTTCCTTCTAGTGGTTAAGTTGTTCTTAAGGCAACCCGCTCTAACACCAATTGTTGATACTGAGAGGGGGGTGAATCAGTATCAAGTACAATTTTTAAAAAATATTCAACTTATACTTCAACCAGATTATATATTCAATTATATCCAATTATCAATGAAAAATAGTAGAAGAGTTACACCAAGACACCACAATACAACATGCACAATGTATGAGAAATAACCAATAGTTATTGTTCAATGGAAGTAATGACTTCCAAAGGTAGCTAAAACTTCCAAATATAAAGGGAGGGATAAACCTCCAAAAGGAAGATACAATCCTTCAATATAAAGAGAGGGTTGACTTCTCCATCCTTTCCCCTTCATTCCACCCAAAAATGTATGAGAGATAATAAAACTTTACATTAAATCATCACCATCAACCAACCATCACATAGAACCTGATAATGCTTCCTGATACTTCTTCAACTTCTGCAATTCTTCACTTCTTAGAATACTCTGATCCTATAGATAATATAACTCAATTTATTCTCTGAAACTCCTCCAATTTTCACTCCTTGAATCCTCCCCAAATAGGAGTTATAGAGAAAATGGTAGACCTTATTCAATTCTGGTTTATTGAGGAGAGTGAACTTGTACATAATGCCCCACACTCAATATTTAACAACAAATTCTGAAATTCACACACAAGAAAATACAGCCCGTAAAATTTACAATGCAATTGGTCTCACTTAATTTGGATTCTCTATGAAGAAGTTATGACTATTTTACCCGGAATACCTGTTTATGACTAGCTTCAGGACTAGTAAAAAACCCTATCTTCCACAGAGTGTATCTCCACAATTATAGAAAATAAAGAGATGAAATTTTTACCACAGGTACCTAGACATGTCTTATCAATACCATACCAATTTCACCATCTGAAGCATTCTAGAAATGTTTTTATAGTGAAAATGGTAATATGACCTATAAATAACATACCTTAGAACACATCCCCAAAATATTTCATCCTCCCTTGAAATTCAACCTTCTTTACTTCACATTTCCTCTGAAATTCGACTTGTGTGTGTTTAAAATGAATGTATAATGATGTGTATTTATACCCTTTATGTCACTTCCTTTTAACATTAGGGCCGACTTGACACTTTCTTATTTTGTAATTCTTTTCTTTAATTATCTTCAGGGCCGAACTGTACTTCTTTCTTCGATTCACTTTGTCATCTTCAAAAATTCATTTCTCCTCAACCATGAGGATCCATGTGACGTGCCACCTACCACTAGAAACAACATGATGTATACTATCCATCCATGGGTATTGTATCTACATGTGCAATGTCCTTCATGTTCAAATACCTTCATCAATATTGCGGTCCAAAACCAATGACTAGGGTTGACATCAATGACAATAACCAATCTTCCAACAACAAATTCTATGGCTGGGAGGAACGTATGATTTATGCGTGCAGTTGATGACTTTTCATAAAATATAAGTGTCTTTATGTTCTTTTATCATTTACTATGTGATTAATTATCTATGTCTGCTATGGGTTAAATTCTTATATGATGTTGCATATAAGTGATTGTTGTTATTATGTATAATGTTGCTTGCACATGTAAGTGTAGTTTGGATATCCATTATTTGTAGTCGTACATGCTGAGTATGACAATGTTGTTAGTTAATCTTGTTAATTCGACCTTATAATAATGGTCACAAGTCTCCACAGAGAGATTAGAATGGTTGTGCATGCAAGAAGTACTTTGTGCGCACAAGTGACTAGATTTTCTTATACGTGCAGGGAAGTAGTCCCCGCACACAAGGATAACAAAATTTACATGTGACACCAGCATGGTTGTGTGCGTAGTAGTGATCACATGTTCAAGATGGAATACATGCACAATAATGTTATGTGCTCAAAATTCTTATGTGCATATATGTATTGTGTTACTTCCTCTGTTATAAGTTGTGTCAGATGAGGAAATTTAAAGTTGCGTGATCCATCTTGGAGTCATGCGCATTACCTCAAGTGTCTTGGTGCAAAAAATGTTATAGTATAGAATCTACACACTAGAATTTTTAGAGTGGAATTTCTCAATAGTAAGCCGAGGATGTTACAAAGATGTATCAGAGCATTTTGTTAAGTGTTGGAAATGAGGCACATTATTGTTGGGTAACAGAATGCCATAAGTTGATATTTTCATGGTGTGTCCTAGCCTGGGTGGCTAGGGACATTACATTCTGGTATCAAATCTCTAGTTTCAACACTAAGCCTGCATGGGACAATTAACAGTGGGAAAAACCATAGGTTCAAAACTATACTTGTATGGGCCAGAGATCAACATGAAATTTTTGTACATGCTAAGTAGTGGTGATGCACAGTGTAGAGTTTATTGTGAATGGAAAAATACTGGTGCACAGTGCAGATTTGTGATGCACGTAAAATATTGATGTATGGGTGTGCACACTAGAATTTGGGGATGATAAAATCACCCAAGGAATTAGAAGAAAGGATTATGACAAAATGGTGTAGATTTTTCATGAATTTGTTGCATGAATTCAACTAACGAATCTTATTTCCTGAACATTTTGCAGAATTAGTAGCGATTAGAGTAGGAAAAAATCAATGCAGAAAGTCAAAAAGCATGGAATCTGCACATAAAACTTACAACCATGATGATGAACTCGAGTATTTGTATGTTGATGGTACAGAAGCCAAGGATGAGCACATAAACTTGGTAGAAACCATAAAGGGATGGAAAAAATCCGTCCAAAGCTATAAAGTTGATAATGGAAGGCTTATAAAAGCCAAGGAGAAACACAATGTCTCAAATATTAATTTGATGCAAATCTTGGATAGAATAGAAAAGAAAATGGATAGGAAGACAGAGTCAAGTAAGTCAAGGAGTTACTAGTATCATGGTGAAATAAGAGAAACTAGAAGCGTTGATAGAAAACATCACCACTCACCAAAGCATTCGTGTAGGAAAGAGCACAATAGATCAAGTCTGTCTCTTATCAGAAACAATAAGAGAAGGACCGAGGTAGATGAAATACAGGGAGAAATGAATAAGATCAAGCCTCCTACCTTTGATAGTGAGCACAAGAAGGATGGAGATGCAGATACGTGGTTGTTGGGTATGAGGAAGTATTTTCAGCTGCATAATTATTCTACACAGGTAGAAGGGAGAATTTCCATCTACCAGCTAAAAGGAAAAGCATCAATATGGTGGGATGCGTTCACGTAAGTGCAACACATTGATGAAAAGAAGGTTACTTGGAAGCACTTCAAGAATTATTTTCAAAATAAATACTTAACCAAGCGATACTATGACAAGAAAATGAATAAATTATTTGAACTCAACCTTGGAAGTATGACAATAGATGAGTATGAAAGAATATTCTTAGAACTACTCAAATATGTCACATTCATCAAGGATGAGCAAGTTAAAATTCATAGGTACCTGAGTGGGATTCCATAATTAATCAGTGACAAGATACAATATGATGACTCCAAGACCTACTTTCCAAAAGGCTTGAGAAGACAAGATGAAAAGTAAGGTGGAACAAAGGAAGAAGGGAACTGAGCCACCATTTTTCAGAAATACTGCACAAGGACAACCAAATCCCAAGGAACCCATAATGACTAAGATAATGGGGAAAAGACCAAGGAAATAAATTATTCAATGTTGGGATTGTGGAGGATATCATATGCATAGATATTTCCATCAAAGAGGTGAAAAAGTGAGGATTGCGCACAATGTACAACAATCTACGACAATTGAAGACATGGCCATAAATGTACCAAGGATCTATGCATCCTTGGATAAAAATAAAACTAAGTTTCAGTTGCACATGATTGAAGTGGAAGGTAAGATCAATGACCAACCCATTTTTATTTTGATTGATTCGGGAGCTAGTCATAGTTATCTAGATCCTAAGATTGTAGAAATATTCCAACTATCGAGAAGAAAGCTTGGAAAATATTTCTTGGTGCAATTAGCAACAAGGGAAAAAAGAAAAATTACTAAGATGGTTAAGGGATGTTCGATGAACATGAATGGACTACACACAAAATATGATTCAAATATCATACCTCTGGGCTCTTATGATTGCCTCATTGGTATGGATTGTTTGGACCATCATCATGTTATTCTAGATTGTTACAATAAGGAATTTAATTGCTTGGATGAGGAAGAAAACTTAAGAAAAATTCAAGGCATTCCAAGAACTGTAACTATTGGAGAAGTTCCATCCTTGCAATTGAATAAAAGATATAGGAAATGATGTCAAGTATTTGCAGCACACATGGAAGAGGAACCTAAGGACAAAGTGCCAAATGTGAAATACTGCTCAGTACTTAAATAATTTGAGGATGTATTTAAAGAGATACTGGGGTTGCCACCAAAACGAGATATTGATTTCTCTATAAATATGATGCCAGGAGAATCTCCTGTATCCAAGACTCCTTATAATATGAGTAACCAAAGTTGAAGGAATTTCAGATGCAACTTGAATAGATTCTGAGGAAGGGGTATATACGCCCAAGTGTGTCACCTTGGGGTGCCCTGGTACTATTTTTGAAGAAGAAGGATGGTATGTTGAGAATTTGTATCGACTTCAGGAAGTTGAACAAAGTAACAATAAAGAACAAGTATCATTTTCCAAAGATAGATGACCTCTTTGATCAACTAAGGGGCACACATATATTTTCAAAGATTGATCTCAAATTTGGATATCACCAAGTGAGAATTAAAGAAGAAGACATCAACAATACTACCTTTAGAATGAGGTATGGACATTACGAGTTCACAATGGTTCCATTCAGGTTTTCAAATGCACCGGATGTCTTCATGTGTTTGATTAATGGAGTTTTCATAAATTACTTAGATATGTTTGTCATTATATTTTTGGATGGCATACTTATTTAATCTAAGTATGAAGAAGAGCACGAGCAACACTTAAGAATGGTGCTACAAGTATTAAGGGAGCATCAATTGTATGCAAAGTTGAGAAAGTACTCATGTTACCAACGACAAATTCATTATTTGGGTCATATCATTTCCAAGGAAGGAATAGTTGTGGATCCAAAAAAGATAAAGACCATTGAGGAATGGCCAACACCAAGAAATGTCACCGATGTGAGTTCCTTCATGGGACTTGCACGTCATTACAAAATATTGATTGAAGGATTCTAAAAATTTGTGCACCCAATTACATCCTTTCAAAATAAAGGTGTACGATTTGAGTGGACTTTTGACTGTGTAAGAATTTTTTAGCACTTGAAGAGTTTATTGACTAGTGTGCCAATACTAAGGATTTTTGATCTAGATGAAGACTTTGTGTTGTGCACAAATGCATGTAAGGAAGGGACCCATGGAGTCCTTAATTAGAACATGCATGTGATATGTTATGAATCCAGAAAGATAAAAGAGCATGAAAGTATCTATGCTACTCATGACTTAGAATTGGCAGCCATAGTGCATGCCTTGAAGACATGGCAACAGATCATAGTGGTCTAAAGTAAAACATTTGAGTTGATAACAGATCATAGTGGTCTAAAGTATATGTTTGGAAAACCAAGTCTAAAATATAGACAAAGCATATGGTTAGAATTCCTTAGTGAGTATGAATTTGCATAAAAGATATAAGAGGAAAAGAGAACAAGGTGGTTGATGCACTCAACAGGAGGATGCACAAGATGCATGCCACAACCATTTTCATGTACAAGTAATATTTGAGTGACAAGATTTTAGAGGTTGCCAAATTAGATCTGCACTATGTGGACATAAAGACAAATTTACAACAAGGTATTTCACAACAAATTGAAGGTTATGAGCTAAAAGAGGACGGAATCCTCATGCATAGGCGCAAAGTTTATATGCCAAATGTTCAAGAGTTGAAAAATATTTTATTTTTAGATATGCGTAAAGTTCCTTAGATAGGACATCCAAGCTACCAGAAGACAATAACAATGGTAAAAAACCAATATTATTGGCCTGGTGTGAAAAAGGAAGTTGTTGATTTTATTGCTAGATGCATTGAATGTAAAAAGGTCAAGGTTGAGCACAAACATCCAACTAGTTTGATACATCCTTTTCCCATTCCTGAGTGGAAGTGGGAAGTTGTAACCATGGATTTCATTACTAATCTACCTAAGAATGCTAAGCAACATGATTCTATTATGGTAGTAGTGGACAAGATTACTAAATTTGCCCATTTTATTCCAGTGAAGTCATCGTACCAAGTGAAACACACCAGTGAGATGGGACAACCAAGAAGACCATGCAATGGTTGGGCCAGATCTTCTTCAAGAGATGGAGGAGCAATGGTAAAGATAAGGCATAATTTAAAGTTTTCCCAAGACAGACAGAAAAGCTATGAAAATAAAGGCAGAATCCACAAAGAGTTTAAAGTGGGTGACCCCGTGTTTTTGAAAGTAAAATCCAGACGTAGTTCCCTGAATTTGGGAAATCGTTCTAAGATTGTATCACACTATTGTGGGCCATTTGAAATCCTAGAGAGGATTGGTCTTGTCTCATACATGCTTTCATTTACTACATCCTTGTGTATTCATAATGTTTTCCATGTATCATTACTTAAAAAGTACGTACCTGATGTTAATCATATTATTGATTAGAATGAAATTCAGGTGGAGCTAGAAGGCGATGTTCGAGTGCGACCAGTTTTCATATTGGATCATAAAATCAATCAACTCTGGAATTGATTCATGGAGATAGTAAAGGTCCAATGGACCTAGTATGGTCATGAAGATGCAACTTGGGAATGTGAGGATGCTATGCGGGAAAAGTATCCTCATCTTTATGAAAAATTTTGAAAATTTTGTTTGTACATGTGTATATAATGCACTGAGGACAATGAATAAATAAGGGGGATTGGAATGTAATGTCCCTAATCTGAACCCCATTTGTAACTGTACATATAGGTTGGTGAGCCAGATCTTTAACAACCCAACATACCATGCAGTGGTTAGGCCAGATCTTCTTTGAGAGGTGGAGGAGCAGTGGTAAAGATAAGGCATAATTTGAAGTTTTCCCAAGATAGACAAAAAATATGCGCAAATAAATGAAGAATCTACAAAGAGTTTAAAGTGGGTGACCACATGTTTTTGAAAGTAAAATCCAGACGTAGTTCCTTGAATTTGGGAAATTGTTCTAAGATGGTATCACACTATTATGGGCCATTTGAAATACTAGAGAGGATTTGTCTTATCTCATATATGCTTCCATTTCCTACATCATTTTGTATTCATGATGTTTTCCATGTATCATTACTTAAAAAGTACGTACCTATTGTTAATCATATTATTGACTAGAATGTCATTCAGGTGGAGCCATAAGGCGATTTTCGAGTGCGATCGTTTTTCATATTGGACCAGAAAATCAAACAACTCTGGAATTGACTCATGGAGCTAGTACGGTCCTGAATATGCAACTTGGGAACGTGAGGATGCTATACAGGAAGAGTGTCCTCATCTTTATGAAAAATTTTGACATTTGTTTGTACATGTGTATATAATGCATCGAGGACAATGAATAAATAAGGGGGAGGGGAATGTAATGTCCCTAATCTGAACCCCATTTGTAATTTTACATATAGGTTGGTGAGCCATTGGAACCAAGTGTAAATGTGAATGCACATATAGGATGGTGAGTTTTTGGCACCAAATTATGGTTTTGTGCACACCTTAGTGAGTGTGTATGAATTGCACACCAAGGGAAGGGTGCACACATTCTATAGTTTTGCATGCACTAGAATAAGTGTGCGAGGATGACCAAGTTATGTGTGTGTGTATTTGAGGTCGGAGGGCCTGTGTGATCATGGGGTTGGTGAGATAGGATGTAAACAGACCAGTGCATCTATCCTTGTAAATTGTAATCACACTCAAGTTATTAATAATATCAAATCACTGTGCATAGATAGATCAGACAAAAAGAGACTGGGGGTTAAACTCCACCGAAAAATGGAAAAGTGGGGCTAAGCCAAGGGGGCTCAAGTCCAAGGGAATATTTTATTAATATTTATGAAAAGTATAATTTATGGATGATTATTTATTGTAAGTTCTCGAGGGATGGGAATGAGTCACGAAGTGGCTAAAGTTAATTCTAAAGTTGAAAAATGTTCAATTTAAGGAATGCAATATATATTGTTGGCCTGAGTGTATTTTGGGGGATCACTCTCATTGTTGATTCATTTAGACGATTTTTCCTCTGCAAAGGAACCTATGTATTGATGTAACTTACTGTCATTTATTAACCCTGTGATTGGGAAGACCTGTGTGTTGTTGAAGAATCGGGTTGTCAGTCCCATGAACATTCTCTCCAGGTGAGATATTTGTTGCCTAAGAAGTAGGTATTCAAACCCATGAGCATTCTCTCCAGGTGAGAGATTTGTTGGGAATTGTTCCCTAGTGCGATGTGCATTAGCTGTAGTGCTATGAGACTTCTAGTTTGTCCCGTTGCTGAAGCCCTGAAAGGGAAGTGGGGTAGTCGAAGGAATCTTGAGAAAAGAAGGGGCACACTTCTTGGGGTGGGATAGGTATGTGGGGAATGACTAGTTGCAACAGTGAGAACCTTGGACTGAGCAATTCCATTGTTTATCAGATATTATCCTGGTATTAGGAATCCTTTTGACCTGGTGGAGTTTAAGCCCCATCTCGGGGGTGACTTGTTGCTGAAATTTTATGAGCAACAATGTCTATGTATGGGAGGAATGTCTGAGTTATGCGTGTAGTTGATGACTTTTCATAAAATACAAGTGTCTTTATGTGCTTGTCTCATTTACTATGTGCTTGATTATCTATGTCTTCTATGGGTTAAATTCTTGTATGATGTTGCATATAAGTGTTTTTTTTTATTCTATATAATGTTGCTTACACATGTAAGTACATTGTGGATATCCAATATTTGTAGTCGTACATGCTGAGTATGATAGTGTTGTTAGTCACTCTTGTTAAGTTGACCTTATAATAATGGTCACGAGTCTCTCTAGAGAGATTAGAATGGTCGTGCATGAAATAAGTACTCCATGTGAAAAAGAGATTGGATTCACTTGTACGTGCAGGGAAGTAGTCCTTGCGTATAAGGAGAATATAATTTATGTGTGATGCCTGAATGGTTGCACATGCAATAGTGATCACATGTTCATGATGGAATACACACACTGTAATGTTGTATGCTCAACATGCTTGTGTGCAAATAAGTATTGTGCTAATTTCACTGTTATAAGTTGTGTAAGATGAGTAAAGTTAATGTGGTACGATCCAACTTGGATTCATGTGCATTACCTCAAGTGTTTATGCATTGAAAATTTTATAGTGTAGAATCTGCATATTAGAATTTTTAGAGTGGAAATGCTCAACAATAAGTTGGGGATGTTACAAAGAGGTATCAGAGCATTTTGTTAAGTGTTGGTAACGGGGTGCATTACAGTTGGGTAAAAAACCACCAGAAGTTGAGATTTGTGTGGCGTGGCCCATCCTGGGTGACTGGGGATGTTACATTCTCTCTCTCTTTCCTCTCTCTCGCCTCCTCTCTCCCTCTTTCCCCCCATCCTCTCTCCCTCATTCCTTCTCTCCCTATTTTCCCCTCTCTCCCCCACACTCTCTCTTTCTCTCTCACTCACTCTCTCTTCCCTTCCCTCTCCCTATCTCTCTCCCTTTCCCTCTTTCCTTGCCTCTCTCCCTATCTCTCTCCTAATCCCTCTCTCTCACATTCTCCCTCCCTCTCTCTCATGCTCTTTTTCTCTACCCCCCTCTCTCTCTCTCTCTCTCTCTCCTCACATTTCCACTCTCTCCC
>JZKD02S0829164.1:59605-128368 GCA_000966675.3 Picea glauca
TTACCTTTATCTACCTCTGTCTCTCTTTATCTAACCCCCATGATCTATAAATTACCATGGATATTCCGCTGGAATAGTTCATCACAAAAGATCTAATAAATAAAACTAAAATATACACTACAAAGGTTAAATTCCTTTAGATTCTAGAATATTTAGTTGTTGATTTTCTGCTTATGCATGAAATAGAAAAAAATGTAGAAAATAGAGAACAATAAAATACAATCACACACCATCTAAAAGATAATAGAAAGATTTTCTATGGGAAAGCCTTACAGGAGAAAACCCAGTGTTGGCACCCAAAGTTTTGGGTTCAGTTTTGTGTGTGTGCACAAACAAAGTTGTGTTCTCTGATTCCATAGTTTTATGTGCACGCCTAAGGAAATGTGCAAGGAATGACATAAAGTATGTGATGGACCAAGTTGTTTTGTTTGCATGTCAAGCTTAATTCTTACCAAGGGTGCGTATTTCTGATTTTTGTCAAGGGCACTAGAAATCAAGAAGATTCTCGCCAAAATCAAGAATGAAATCATTAGGAAATCTCCCTGAATGATTACTTATAGCAACATACAGGGACATGGGATGACCAGAGGACAAGTTGGCCAGGGATTTAATATTTTCATTGATACATAAAGTCTACATGGAGCGTTGGAAGAAACTAGAAGCATCTGAGGAACTTTTTTCAAGTAAACAAGTGGAGTAGAGAAGAAAGATACAACACTCCCCAATAACAAAAGCTATAAAAGGAAGTGATAAAATCATAAATAGAGCTAGTTGGAGAGACTAGTGATATATTGAGGAAGAGAGATTTATTGAGTCTTGATTATCAAGATCACTTTGATCCTGTTGTAATGTTGTAATACTTTGAATATATTTCTATGTTTGTATATTTACGAGTGTTGAGAAAATTCACATTGCATAGTATTTTGTAACTCTAAGGCTTTATATAGAGAAGATATGAAGTTATATGGTTGTCATATGTATCTGTCCTGTGAAATGTATAATTATTCTATGATGGAACGACTCTAGTAATAAAGATGTGACAATTATGACCCATTCTGTGTCTGCTATGTATGAGTTTCATATGTGTGTGTCTTATTTTAATGCTTAGTCCTAATAATTTGTTAGATATGACTTGCATGGATGCCAATGCTCATAATTTTTTTTTAATTTATCCTTCATCCCTATCAAAATACCTTATGGTCTCTATGATCCTCTCTACATCTCGGGGATACCTTCCTTGGCCTTGGTCGAGGATTGATATGCTAGTGCTTTGGGTTTTTTATGGGATAACTCTGGACGAACCCTAGGTCTAAAATCGCCAGTGTTAAGAACGATGTGCACAATCGTGGATCAAAATGAAAAACAAATGGTTCTGTTATCGGGTATTGAAATTCTTTTCGGGAATGATGAAGGAAATAAATGAGGTGGTATCCCACTAAGGAAGAAATTCAATACTTGTTAGAGGAAAAAGAAAATGTTTTTTCCCTACAAAAGACTCAAGGATTGAGAATGAATGCAAAACAATGGACGTATAAGTATCTCTAATCGGATATGCATGAGATTTTCTTTGCTGAATTTCCTTATCTATTTCATGAATGGCTAAAAATACAAGGTGCTACCAATTCTCTAGTGTGGTCATTGGAGCCAGTGGCTTGGGATCAATTCAATCTTGAAGAACTGAAAGTGTTGGATAACAAGTGGAATCAGGTTATCAAATTTTGGATTTCTCGAGTAAAAGAAGGCTACATTGTTCATTCGTTGTGGAAAACACCGACTCATTCAACGAGACTGAAAGAAAGTTTGTAGAAGGATCGAGAAGGAGAATGCTGGAATAAATTCCACTTTGGATAAAAATGGTGGTCATGGAGAAACGACTAATGCACATTGATCCCAATCGAATGGATGAGTAAACTCTCCTAGTGTGTGGGAGGGGGGGTTATGAAAATATGAGAGAAAATCAGAAAAGAGATAATGGGTCCATTGAGGAGGATCCATAAATTTTTGAGATGAGATGAGGTATGGAATGGACCCAGAAGATCAGAGGAGAAAAAAAGTCGAGAGGTATCAAATAATATTTGAGTTAAGACGAGGAGAAAAAGAGAGAGGTAGAAAAGAATTGGTCAGAGGCACATGATGAGGGGTCGAGTCCAAGATGAATAGAAAAGAAACTGCACCATGAGGTAGTGTGGGAGAGCATGTTGTGCTAGAGTGGAGCACAGACGAGGATAGGCCTACAAAGAGGTGTGGAATAGAGAATATGGTATCTAGTAGTGTTGACGGGCGTTTATGACACCCTGTCAACGGGAAGGGAAGATTTGGACCGAGGTTGTCTATTTAACCCAAGTCGTTTGGGTTAATCTCTCCTTACGGGTTTTATGGCTCCGTTAGCCAACTAAGATTCTAAAATAAATGAAAGATGCAGACTAACTAAAGATATCACTTCTAAAAATCAACACTTTAATTACAAATTCTTAACTAACAATATTAATGTACAATGGTTATATATAGTTTACAAGGTTTGAGAAAAGCCTTGTGAAAGTAATAGTTTTAAGATAATGTATCTAAACAAGATTTCATATAAAAAAACTTATTCTAATACTCTGAATATTCAACTAGTAAACAATGAATGAATATGATTGTAATTGATATAACGAAAATAGACAAAGAAAATAATAAACATAAATTCATCTAACCTTTAGTTGATCAGCAATAATAAAGATGATAAACTAACCTCTAGCTGATCAACAGTAATAAACATAAATTCATTTCTCTGCATTTATGTGAGATGCTCTCGTCCCATGTCAAGTGAAAACCTATGACAGAAGAAAGCATAATACTTCCTAAAGAAATTCAAGGAAGTGTTTCATATTTTGGAGCGGGTTTATGACGACAAAAAGACAAATAATTATATATCATGTTACCTTGAAATGTCCAATAAGTGAGAATGAAAGAAATTACAATTCTCGGTAATGGTGTTACCAACTATCTAGCATCATACGTAAACTCAAAATACATAGACAGATGATCAATCACAGATATAAACTGAACCAAAAGATAATGAACAACATAAATAAAATCATGATATAAAATATTATGTGAAGAACAGACTAAAGCTAATTCGACACAGATAACATTTCACATCAATAAATTACATGAGAAGACAATGAAAAAAACACTGCACAGTCTACACAGGACGAAAACCAAAGAGTAAACTGCTTTCTCATATAGTTTCAAAAAAATGTGTTCATCATATGGTCCAATTTTGTTTTCCCCTTAATCACCAGGCAACATAGCTATTTAAACATGTTTCTGATCTGTTACCTCCTATCATGCAAGATACATGCATATCTCTTAAAATAAGTTTTTTACTAAAATAAAGTAACAAAAGGATAATCATGTTGGAGTCTTTTAATAAAAAATATTTATATTAATAAACATTGTTTTTCAAAATAAGAAATTACTAGTCCACTAAATTCTCAACCCATGAGCCCTTTCCTTAATCACAGGACATCAATCTATTGCTCACATGAAAGAATAAAAATGAAATCAAAATTAGATAATAATCAAAACAAATAATTTCAAAAGACAAGATACATAATCTTTCGATTTTGTAGCTAGTCTAAAATAACAAAAATAAAATAAAAATGAATGTACCTATTATTTATCAAACATAATCAAATCGTAAAATATAAACAAACTATTTACCAATTCATAAATTCGAAAGAGAGGCATCATACAGGTCTGAATTTATAATGGTATTTAAATTGGTCGAATTTTTAATGATCACATTCCCAGATCACTTAATACGCTTGTTAGCCCTATGTGCGTTCGATCGAACACAGGCTCCGAGCTCATTGTTATCCCTCTCAAGCACTGAATTCTGAGTGACCATTTGGTTCAATTGCGCCTGTAGGTAGGGGACATCCCGATAATACCTTTCGACCCAATCGAAACAATTCTTGCAATGCATTGGTTCTATGATAGGCAAAGGCCGAGTCTACTCTGTGGAGGGTAATTTATCATGTTCCATGATTCGTTTTAGATCATGTTGAATGCCTGAAAAACCTTCCTATTTCTTTAATAAAGGGGGAAGATTCGATACGAAATCGAATTGTGGTGTATCGCCATCGATATCTTCCCGAGGGATCCGATCATCGATATCATCCTCATAATTCCGGTCATCGACCTCAATAACAGGGATATATTTCACATGATCACGATGTCAATTTATTAGTGTTTTGTATATGAGTCGACCAGGTCTTTTATTTTTGAAGTTGATGTCTGGAATTCTCTGTATCATTCGCCTACCCTGTTTCTTGATTTCAATTTCATTTAAATCAACCTGAAATGGCTCAGGATTAGGAACAACAAGGATTTTATCCTTTAGGTCATCCAAAACCTCTTCTAAATATTTCCTAAGAATAAAATCGCATCTTGGTTTCTTTCCTTTGGATGGATTTTGGAGAACAACAAGGGTTTTAGTTATAGACACAAGGCTTTCTTGTAGATTGACATGTAGGTTTTCCATAGAGGGGCTTGATCGACAAGGACTAGGAGGTTCATTAAAATGAATAACTAAGTCTGTCATGTTTTCAGGTATCGAGAACCCATTTCTCCCCATGAAATCTTTCCAACTATCCCCAAATTTAGACAATTGAGATATTACTAGAATTCGAATCAAGTCGTGATGGAACAAACTAGACTGTGCATTTTTGTTTTGTCTTTGGTAGAATTTGTCCATTTTCTGCAGGCTCCTAAGCAGATAGAATGACATATTTAAATCAATACCTAAAAATAACATCAATAAACAGACATGATACATGAAGACTAGACTGTATCTACCCTCACAAGTAACAAACTGCTGAAGTACCTACAACAAACCATGCCATCGCCGTTTAAATAAAACAATTGGTGTACCTTTTACACTGTAACGTGATTTCTTAGAATCCATCAGTAAGTGCCATGGGATGCCTTCGAACTTGAGGTTTTTAAACTAGTGAGATCCCTCTTGGGGAAATCCAGTATCCTCTGCAATCGAACCCTCGATCACTTCCAAATTTAAATCTCCAATTTTATCCCTAGTGCCATTGAAAGTCTAAGCAAAGGCTTGAGAAACTTTTAGGTTGAAACCCTCGAATCATTTTATGAACCCATCCCAACCATGAGCCATGAGGTTTTCCATGACATCGTCATTTGAGAGGAGATCCTATGAGCCATTCAGCTCAATCCTCACCATAGGCGCCATCGATTTGGTCACACAAAACCAGTAGGAGTAGCAAAGGGTGAGGTGTGTTCGAAAACACACGAAATAGAGGATGAGCTCTACGTATTCGGAGGAGACCCGATACCTAAGGCTTCAGGAGAAAGACACCATAGTGACCATTTGGAACATTGAGTGGATTCTAAACCAGAGGATGTGCATAACGAAAACCACATTTTCAAATGAATGCGAAACCCAGAAACGAAAACTTACCACTTGAAGTAATGAATGCATGATTGCATTTACAGGACGAATGAGTAATGTTTGAAGGCATGACTGTCAGTCCTGTACCAGAATGACGATATTGTGATATGACTAGAAGGGATAAGATTCATATTTTAAAATACACCAAAGTTTTGTTTGATGCGTGATCGTGGTTATGGTAATGCAAAAATCAAAATAATCAAGGAATATAATTCCTAAGAAATAACCCCAAGGTGGATAACTCATGCACTAATGATAAGGGTAACCCATAATATGATAGGTTGACAAGATTTTAAGGTTCTTGAAATTATTTAGATGCTCTTAGGTGTTATCCAATTTATAAAGGAAAGTGTACAAACTGTATGATGCATCCAAACTAGAGCTTGTTCTAATTTCATGCTTATAGTCATGAAATTGAACAAGAGAAATGAAAGGTTAAAATAAATGAACCCATACACATAACTAATCAAACGAATCTCTTCAAAACTAAAAGATGATAGAAATCTTTGCAAACAGAAGGAGGTAGCTACAAATTGTTTTATCCCACTGAGATGATGTTTTATAATGATAAAATCGACATGAATATTTGGTTGCCAACAATGGAAACAAGTTGGGCGAAGAAGTTATCTCTACATCATTTGAACTTTATATCAGGGAACAGATAACTCAGATAGTTATTAGAAACAATTAAAAGACAGATCAATCATTTTGACATTAACTGAGAAAAATAACACAGTCATATCACTGAATAAATTTCTGTCCAAAAATTGTAATCCATCATCTCATTTCGATCAAAGGGATAACGATATTTATACAAGTACCTCCAATACCGTTGACAGGGAAACTACTGCCAGTAGGCGTTAATAGCCTCAAAAAGAATGTCATTTAACCCTCTTCAATACTTTGATCCCATCCAAAAGTCATCCATTTATGATAAAAGTATCTTGACATCCGATCAATTTAAAAACATACCTAAGGATCTTCGAATCCGACATTGCTTCGTTGCCAGCAGGGTTGTTTAGTGACCCGACGAAGTTGTCTTGGTATCATGTGTGCATTTACCTACTGTCAGCAGACCTGTTCAGTATCCCGACGGGTTTACACACAATTCCCACACATTACAGTGCTTTCAACTCTCTAAAATTGTTTGTAAAATTCTCAGGTGAAGTATTTTTTAAGAGACTGGCCATTCACTGGAAAAGTATTTGGATGTCTCTGCAAGTTGTGCAACCGAAAATAACTAGGACCCAATTTTTCAGAAATGACAAAAGGACCCAACCATAGGTTTTGAAACTTGGTATGTTCTCATTTATTCTCATACGCTTTGTCCCATTTGAGGACCATATCCCCTACATTAAAATTTCTTTCAGAGGGCGAACCTGTATCGAACCAACACTTTACAATTTGTTGATGCTGATCCAATTTTTGTTTCGCTTGTGTCCTTACTTCTTGCAATTTCAATAAATCATTTATGTGATTCTCTAAAGGGGGACATTCTTCTTCCTAAACTTTCTGCGACAATTGTAGAGAAGGGAGCAAGACATGTGGAGGAAGGATGATTTCTCTTCCATAAATGAGGAAGAAGGGAGAATTACCAATGGAATCTTTTGGATTTACTCTATCATCCCAAAGTGCCTTGTACACCGCATTGTGCCAAGTTTTGTGGTTTTATGACACCGTTCTCTTTATTATCTTGATCAGATTCTTATTTGTTGATTCGACCAAATCGTTCCCTTGAGGGTAATAGATGGCAAAGTATTTTAGTTTAATCCATTTTTCTAAAGAAAATACATTCATATCTAGGGAAGAAAAATAAGAAGCATTGTCGAAAACCAAACATTGAGGAATTTCGAAAGAGTGATAATATGAGAGTTTAGAAACGAAACTACCTGATTCGTATTGACTACTTTTAACGATAAGGCTTCAAACCATCTCGTAAAATAATCTATTGTCATGAGAATGTACTTGTGTTTCTATGAGGAAGGGGGATTAATCAGTCCTATAATATCTAGGCCCCACTGCTAAAAAGGTGAGCCTACCGTGAAAGGATGCAAAGGAAAAGCAACTTTTTTCACCTGTCCTACAGCCTTTTGACAGATTATACATTTGGGGGACAAAGTGTGAGCATCCTTAAAAAAGATAGGCCAATAATAGACAATGCTTAGTATTTTGTGGGTAGTGGTATCTCCACCAAAATGACCCCCGACATCACCAGAATGAAGTTCAACCAACACCCTTTCAGATTCCTCTTTTTCTAAGCAACGCAGAAAAACATCGTCAAAATTCTTTCGAAATAATATATCATTAATTAATTGGAAAGATGCAGATTTAAGCCTTAGTGCTCTTATTTTTTTCAGATCAATGTTACGAGGAGTAGTTCCGTGCAACAAATAAAATCTGATATTATCATACCATGAATTGGGCACAACTTGTGTACAACAAATTTGTGTTTCGTTATGTTGATTTGCAGTTGATGTATTTATTTGATTTTCTGATTTTTCAACTGAATCAGCTACCAATTTGCAAATGCCTTGACCTCTAACAATTTGTGCAGGTAATATTTCGAGATCATACTCCTGAAGTGATGTCATCCAATTTTCCCTTTTCTCTCCCATCTCTTTCTACACTAACATATTTCTTACAGTAGGGTAAGGCACCATGATTTTTGTCCTGGATTTCAAAAGGTAAGACCTGAAATGTTTAATTGCTTTGAAAGTAGCATATGCCTATTGGATACCGCAGGGTAATTTAGTTTTTCTCCTTTAAAGGCATAGCTCATAAATGAAATGGGTATCTCATTGCTTTCAACATTTTTCTATGTGATCACAACAACATAAGATGTCTTCCATTACTGCATCTTGGAAAGTGTCTTCCATGCAGAAAATTGATGATCTGTTGATTTTCATCAAACACTCGCCAATTTGTGATGTTGTCGGGAATCAATGGCTTGAATAAAAATTCAACCGAGAATGCGTTAGGAGAAATACCTTCAATAGGAAACAATTTAGAGGCAACATTAGCTAATAAATCATCTTTTGAATTACTCGACCTAGGAATGGAATTTATATTGAAAGAGAGAAATTTATGTATTAAAATCCATACCTTGGTTTAGTAGTTTTTCAAATGCGGTGATAAACAATGTATTCCATTTCTTACCTGCTTGACTACGATTTCAGAGTCTCCGAATACTACAAATTTTGCACGTTCAGATCCAGTGCCTTCCTTAGTCCCTGTAGAAGTGATTCGTATTCTTCCGTATTGTTAGTACGTTCAAATTCCAATCGACATGAAATAAATGTTTTATTACTTGTGGGATTGATATGCACACAAACAACACTTGCCTCTTCCCGTCATTTGGATCCATCAAAATATAAGGACCAGATCTATTTGTCATCAATAATGCTCAGTGTATTTTCCATAGTTGTCGTCTGAGTATAGGCCGATACTTCAGATTGTTGTTCTGGGTTGGTGATAGAGGAAATTTCAGTCATGAAATTACCAAAAAAAGTATTCATTCCTTGTGTCTCAATCGAATTCACAGCAGTAGTAAAAGGCTCATTTGGATCATTTAAATCTGTTACAGTGTACTTGAGGTAATGTTCTCTGTTTATTTTGATCTTGTTAGGCTGTCCATTTTTTGGTAGCCACAGATGAGACCAGACTGTAGAAAAATAGCCGTGTAACTTTTCTGACCAATCCCTACTAAAAAATAAACCATATACTTCAGGAATGTCAACAACAATAATATCAATTACTTGGTGAACCTTTGGATTGGATGACAATCTTATCAACACATTTTTAAGTTCACCAATGACTTTGAAATTAGTTTGATCTAACTGAATGATATTTAAATTAGAAGGTTTTACTTCAACTTTAATTTTATAACACAAAGATAGAGGCATCAAATTTGATGAGGCACCAAAATCAACCATACAATTATGTACATTCTTTTTGGAAATCTCGAAAGTTAATAAAAAAATGAGGCACATTTTTTTCGTAAAGAAACAACATAATTCTGATGATTTTTTATGGATGTACCTACAAACGTTTTATCTAAGATTCCTACAGTTTTCTATGATATGTCCCTTTTATCCTTATTTTCAGAGGGTTTTTTACCAGGGACATCTTTAGTTTTATTTGGGTCACTTTCTGCTGATTTATTGTTGATAGAATCATTATTTTTATTATTTTTAGCAATACTTTGGAGAATTTTATATAGGATAAGAGGAAATTTAAGTAATTAAAAAAATGATATATTCTCCCTTAGTTTTTTAAGATCTTCAACCAAATCATATTCTAAAACTGGGGCAACATAGTTTTATCTTGTTTCAGTTTGCTTTGTTTTTTTTCAAACCACATTCCTATTTGTTTCGGGTGAAGGTTTGTTTTGTGTTTTACTTCGAGTGTTTTAAGGATGGAAAATTTCAAAATTTGCTTGAAATATGTTATTTGAAAAATGCTCGAAAATGGGAGGAGATGAGTCCTCCTCACCAGGTGTTTCTTCCTCACCCGTATTGTCATGTACATCTGTTGATGGGCGAAAATGAACGCTCGTCAACTGGAGGAGTGGATCCGGTCCGGGGTTGTCTAAATAACCCAAGCCGTTTGGGATGATCCACCCCGATGGGTTTAGCGGCTCCGTTGGCCGATCTAAGTCCTAGAAAAACGAAAGAACACTAAACTAAAGGAACTAATCTAAATGAAAACAAAAAAAACTAAAGCAAACTATAAACAAATGTGAAATATATATATATATACAGTTTACTGTCTAATATTATACAATAATAATTCCATGAAATTAAATGTTCAACTATCAACAAAATTAAATCTAAATCACAAATGTACAACATTTACAAAATACAAATTTTAATTAAAATTTGCAAAAATCATTTGTAAAATAACAACGAAGCTATTGTTTTTTGATTTTTATAATTTTTATGAGAAAGGAATGAAATGGAAACTAACTAAAGATGAGAAATTAAAATAATTATCCTAACTGTAAATCTGAACTATATATCTGACTAAATTACTGAGAATTCTCAAATTTATTAACTATTAAATTGCAAATAAAGAACTAACCTGAAGTAACGCTTCTTATTTGTCCTGCGCGCAGTATTCGATATGGCTGTTCGATGGGAGGAAACCCGCACCAGATTCTCCACAAGATTCTCGTAAACAAGAAGCAGCAGTGCTCTTTGAATATAAATGATAGAACAAACAAGACATAAAACAACAACAATCTTATAATTTACAAATCATCACAATTAGATAAATCCCTGTGTGAAGGTTTGTATAGAACAGTTCATTTAATGAAGAAGATAAACCTTTACTCATCAAATTGAAACAGAGTAATTGCTGTACTAAAAATGAGATACATGAGCTATGGACAGAATTTAAATCACAACGCATTAACCTGTAATAAGTCTTGATATCTAAAGTAGTCAATGACGCGATCACAAATTAAAATGCACAAAACTTGAACGAAAGTATGATAAATTGAAAGCTAAAGCTGTTGCAAAAGTTCCACTTCCATTCGAGTCTGTATCATCATAAATCCATAGTCTTTGTTCTCCCAACAGTGATGCGTTCATTACAAAAAATTAATGAGTATATAAAGGCCACAGGGTAAAACATCCATGTGGGAATTATCAAAAACAGTTTACAAAAAATCTGGGAACAATCTCCCAAGTCTCTATTTCTGCCTATGACTAACAACTTAAAACAAAACTATATCACAAAAACATGTTCTAAACTGCCACAACATGTCCAATTTGTCATTGAAATTCGTAGGTACCTGTAGGTGGACAAGAATACACAAGTTTAGATAATGTTTTATTGATAAAATTAACAAAAATCTAAATTTTAAGACTAGCTACAGAATCTCACGATTATGTAGTTGGTCTTATTTGCAAACAGAACCGTTTTAAATCAATCCAAACGATAACATAAATATATTCGACCTATTAAACAAACCTTTAATTACTAATTCACCATAAAGCAAATCGCTCATGCCAGAAGTAACCAAATCTTTATGCCAATTTGAAACAGACAGAAATCGTGTTTAATTAACCGAATGGTAACAGGGATATATGCAATATGTCAAACAACTTTTATTACCAATTCAAAGCAGAGATAATCGTTTTGATAATTTGAAACCAATGAAATCATTTTTTAAATCAATTCCAATCGAAACAAACTATAACCGATCAATCAAATCTTTCATATTCATTCAATACAAACGCAATAGTTTGTGTCGACTCAGAAATTTAACAAAATCGATGTTGAATCAAAACAAAACTAACAGAATCGTTTTTTAATTCAAAACTAACAGAACTATATCAAACCAATCTTCAACGCATATAAAAACGACTATGCTAATTCAAGGCAGACAATATCATTTCAGAATCAAACCAAAAGAAATGAATCGAACTAACTCAGGGCCGACTCAATCGTTATACTAATGCAAAATCGCATCAATCAAAACATAGCTGTGTCCGATTTTAGCAAAAAAATATTCTATACATGATTCATAACGAAATCATTTTTGGTAATTCGAAAATAACAGAATCGTTTTGAATCTATTAAAACGAACAAAACTAATTGAAGGCAAACAAAATCGGCTAACCAAAAAAAAAAATTGATGTGGAAATACATACCTGGGCTGTAGGAAAACGTTTCAGTCAGGATAACTTTGAGTTGACGAAGGCCGTAGCTGCCTCAACATTTCTGAAGACAATTGAACCCGTAGTCTTTTCCTTCTTCTCGTTGGCTTGTAGCCTGTCTCTTTCTTTTGAGAACACTGTCACCCGTTCCTCCAATGATTTAATCTTAGATTGCAACAGGGGAACGTTGGTGTAATAACATTCAAGCCAAGAATTTCATTGAGAGCAAGGTGGTTGATTTGGCCTTGGCATTACAGGTGAGGGTTCGTTCAAGTTACCAAGGGTTTCACTACCAATCTTGTTTCCCGAGAAGTTAGGGTTATTCTTGAGGCACAAAGGTAGGTTGGAAACATAGTCATAAGGTTCCATAGAATAGAGGCCATGAGAGTAAGGGTATTCCTCAATCAAGAAACGTTCAATCTCGGAGTCCGAGTCCTCGCTCAACACTATTGGCTTCTGGTCAACGTTTTGCTTGGGCTTGTTCCGAGCACATCTAGATATCCATCTTGCGTTCTTCTTTCCCTTACTGTTGACACCAGTATCACCTTTACCTTTCTTCCTTACAGGCCTCTTGACAGTTTTAATATTGTCTTTAGCACATAGGTCGACCATGGTATCGGGTAGGTCAATGTTGGGGCAGTTCGAGGGTTTGACAGGGGGTAGAAGGGTAGGAGGTGGCATGGCTGGCCCAACGAAAGTTTCAGTGACCACGACCTTGTCCACTTGGACACACTCGGGAGTGGCAAAGCCATTCCTTGATAGGAAGGCTTGCCAACAGTCATCACTAAGGCTCAAATGGTGGACGATAATGATTTTGATCAAGCAGTGATGGAAAAGGCTGCTATCAGCCTTCTCACGCTTAAATCGTTTGGACATCTTGTACAGACTGTGTAGGAGATAGTGCGGCATGTTCAGAGGGTAGTCTATAAATTTCATCAGCAACTTGAGATGATAAAGATATACCAAACCGTAACGACCTTCGCAAGTCACAAATTGCTTAACAATTTCCAATAGATCATGCCACCTGGGCTTGAGGACGGTGATAGGCATACCTCTATCACAACTAACAACCTTCCTTGATGTGAATAGGAGCGACCACGACACCTCATCCACTTTTGAGTTCTTAAACCACCTCTGTCCTTTAGCTGGTAAGCTTGTAGCTGAGCTAAGGAATTCCTCATTTAGCTCAAGTTGGATATCCCCGACCTTAGTTCTGCATCCGTTGAAGGTGAGGGAAAACTGTTGGGCTACCGAAAGGTTGAAACCTTCAAAATTTTGGATAAAAACTAGCCTGCCACTATTCTCCAGGTCTTCGCGAGCATTGTCAAATAGCAGGAGCGTTTGGCTTCCATTAGGTTCTATACGCACCACAGGTGCCATAGGAGAGAACACATAGTGAGCCGGGTAAATGGACAAGGGTTTGGACAGGGTATTCGCAGGACCGCAAGCTCAGGGATTTCCCCAAAACTAACAGAGGTAACCCATGATAGGAGGCGGGCATTAATGCCTAAGTGTGCGAGGGTGATGGAACAAAACAATCCATGTAGAACATTCATATTGAATGTACAATCGACGACGCTATGGTGATTCACTATTGGTGTGTGTTAAAAACAATGCCATTCAAACAATTAATGAAAACTATGGTAATTCGACCCAAATATTTGCACAAGTAAGTGTTTGCATGGTTTAAAACAAAGCAATATTTCGAATATAGCACTAAGGATTCGATCATAAAACGTATGCTTTGTATGAAACCATTGAATTAAGGGTCTAATCACCTTGTTAATGCATTGTTATGAAACCATTGAATTCGATCAAAAGCAATAGAACATCAAACCACCATTGAATCAAGGACTTCAATCACAATCATTAGAATACCATCACAGTCTTATAAAAATGAAGTCATATTAACAACAAAAAAATGCCAAATGAGTAAAGGTTTTGGTGTCTTGCCAACTGTGTGACCATAATTGAATTGGAAATGCAATGAACACATAGACAAGAGTAACCATCATAATCCAGTGACAATTTTAGATCCATTGACGTGACTTCAAAATCAAAGTTTTCACGCTTGCAGTCGTGAAAACTAGAACAAAAGGCAGGTGTGTAAATGCGCAAGATAATAGTGTTGTTTTATTCAAAAGACTGCGATGAGAATCAAGGGTTCCAAAACACTTGTGTAGGCAGCTCATAAAGATAGGATAAAAATGCGAAATGGCTGCCAACAATGGCGACACACTGGTAGAAGCAGTTATCTCCTCCAAAAGAACAAATTCAGATTATGATAAAGAGAATAATTCTAACTCAAAAACAACCAGAAAATTGTTTAAACATCGTCATTAATCAAATATTCCAGCAGTTCTTAAAGGATGAAAACTGATAACAGTCTTAAGACAAGCGAGCCACGATATTAAAGATAAAATCTCCAATACTGTTGACAGAGCCACTGCTGCCAGCAGGCGTCCATAGCCTCGACAAGGTTGCCATTTAACCCACTCTGATATCCGTATCTTTCCAAGAAGTTCCAGATCAAAATAAAGGACTTTTTAAGGTCAAGAGATTTCATACTTACAAATTTTCATACACCCAACATTGCTTCGCTGCCAGCGGGCCTGTTCAGTACCCCGACGAAGTTGTCTTGGCATCATGTATGCATTTACCCGTTGCCAACAGACCTGTTCAGCATCCCGACAGGTTTACAAGCACTTCCCATATCTCTTTTAACGATTTATTTGGTTTTTAAAGATGTATAATTGAGCGGGGTGACACTGAAAATTATGATTTTTTTGACATATTTTTTACAGACCTTGAAAGATTTTTTTTTTTTTTTTTTAAACTGTCCTTCATTAAGATTCAAAGATGGTTTGTTTACAAAACCAACCTTCTAAGGCAGGGAGACATCTTCTGAGTCATTCCCTTAAGGGACAGGGACAACGTAAAAATATAATGGATGATCGTGACAGGCTTCTCTCAGATCAAAATCAGTTAACTTATTTCAAACAACAGTCTTTTCTCAACACAGATGTAAATTTCAGAAGCATATTATAATTGATGTTTAGACAATTCTTCAGCCATCATTTCAGTGAAAGAATTTTCTGTTTTATTTGTTTGAAGTTCAAAATGCAGGTATGTGTATTTCAAAAAACACAAACTGATAAGCGCAAGGGGAAAAATCCAAACCAAAACAAAAAAATAAAAGAAAACAAAGAAAAATATTTACACAGTATACAAAGGGTTGTCATCAAACAAAATATCTTTTCAGAGCTTGGCCATTCACCGGATAGGTGTCTGGCTGTCCCTCTAGACTCTGTAATCGGAAAGAGCTGGGACCCAATTTCTCAGCAATTAAAAATGGTCCAAGCCATAAGTTCTGAAATTTCATGTGTTCTCCCTTTCCCTCATGCAGTTTGTCCCATTTCAAGACAAGGTCACCTACTTCGAAGTTCCTATCAGAGGCAGAGTTGGCATCAAACTAGCTTTTGACCACTAGTTGATGCTGATCTAATTTACGTTTAGCTTGGGCTCTTACCTCTTCTAGTTTCATTAAAGCGTTAATTCAATTCTCCAAAGGGGGACAATCTTCTTCTTGTATTTTCTGTGATAGCTGTAGTGAGGGAAGAAGAATGTGTGGTGGCAGAATTGATTCTCTACCATAGACAAGAAAGAAGGGAGAGTTACCTACAACAGTTTTCGGTGTTACCCTATCGACCCAGATTGCGTTTAACAATGCATTATGCCATTTTTTGTGATTCTCAGATACTGTTCTCTTGATGATTTTAATCAGATTCTTATTTGTTGATTCTGCCAATGCATTGCCCTGAGGATAGTAGCTGGCAGAATACTTCAATTTAATTCATTTTTCTAGAGAGAAATCGCTCATCTCAAGAGATGAAAAATAAGAAGCGTTATCAAATACTAAACAATTAGGGATACCAAAACGAGTAATAATATTTGAATTTAAAAAGGCAATTACCTGACTGATATTCAAAATTCTTAATGCGGCAGCTTCAGACCACCTGGTGAAGTAATCTGTGGTTGTTATGATAAAATTATGCTTCTGTGAGGATGGTGGATTGATTGGACCTATAATATCAAGACCCCACTGCTGAAAAGGGGAGTCTACCGAAACAGGCTGCAAAGGAAAGGCTGGTTTTTGTAACCGCCCTGATGCTTTTTGTCAAATAGTACACTTGCGGCACAAGGCATGGGCATCTCTAAAAAGTGTGGGCCAGTAGTAACCGGCTCTCAAAACTTTATTGGCAATGGTGTCACCACCAAAATTCCCACCAGCTTCTCCTACGTGCAATTCTAGTAAGACTTTTTCTGCTTCGTCTTTCTCAAGACAGCGTATTAGTACTCCATCAAATTTTGATGAAACAAAATTACATTAATCAAATGAAAGGAGGCAGATTTTAATCTTAACGCTCTTCTTTTTGTGGGATCCAGGTGACGGGGGGCTGATCCATGTTCAAGACAGAATTTTATATCGTCATACCATGGACTGACAGAGTTTTGTGCACAACAGATTGCATTTTGATTGTGCTGTCCTAGGTTTGACATATCGTTTTCCTCTTGCTGTCCTATTGCTGAATCACCAATTAACTTGCATAACCCTTGGCCTCTCACTATTTGATTTGGGGTAATTTCTATGTCATACTCCTGCAAGGAGGTAACCCAGTTCGCCCTCTTTTCGCCTAGTTCTTTCTGCATTAACAGGTTTCTGACGGCTGGGTAAGGGACAATAATTTTCGTCCTAGATTTCAAAAGATAAGATCGGAAGTGCTTAACTGCTTTAAAAATAGTGTAGGCTTGCTGATCTACTGCTGGGTAATTAAGTTCCATGCCTTTGAAAGAAGAGCTCATAAAGGCAATGGGTACTTCATTATTTTCAACGTTCTTTTGAGTTAGGACGACATCGTAGGAGCGGTCTGAAGCAAATGTGTAGAGAGTGAAGTCTTGCGAAAATTCTGGGCTCATGAGAGAAGGAGTGTCTATTATGGCCTTTTTTATTGAATTGAAAGCTTGATTTTCTAAGGGTCCCCAGTGATATTGTGCGTCTTTCTTAATTAAATTCTGTAAAGGTCTCACCATCTCGGAGAAACTGGGAACGAATCTCCTGACGAAGTTTATCTGGCCTAAGAAAGACTGCATAGACTTTTTGGATGAGGGAGGGGGGAGTTTGATTCCTTTCAGGTTCGATAATCATCCCTTTTATTGACACAATGAATCCTAAGAGTTTACCTTGTTCTACTGCGAAGATAGATTTTTTAGGATTCAAGGTAATGCCGTATTTACGACATCGCTGTAGAACGACTCTTAAATGAGCTAGATGATCAGTTTTGTTTTTGGAAAATACAGTGACATCATCTAAGTAAACTACGACATACTGATTGATTAAGCCTCGAAAAGCGATGTCCATTGCTCTCTGGAAAGTGGCACCGACATTAATAAGTCCAAAGGGCATTTTCCTGTAAGCGTAGGTGCCCCATGGAGTGCGAAAGGTAGTTTTAAGTTGGTCTGGAGGAGACATTAGGACTTGGTTGTACCCTGAAAAACCATCCAATAAGGATAGTCTCTCAGAACCAGATACCTGTTGAAGGATCTGTTCCATGGGTGGGACAGGGTAGTTGTCTTTATCGGACGCTCTATTAAGGTTTCAGAAATCGACACATAGTTGGATTTCCCCACTTTTCTTCCGGACAGGGACAAGGTTAGAAACCCATTGCGTGTGCCTAACTGGGAAAATTATCTTAGCATTGAGGAGTTTATTTAATTCTTTTTTGACGGTCGGTTCGAGTTTAGGGTGCATTTTTCTTAACTTTTGTTGAAAGGGTAAGGTTTGGGGTTTCATAGGGATGACGTGTTGTATGATATTAGGGTCGAAAGTTTTAAGGTCATCATATGTCCACGCAAAAACATCTTTAAATTTCTTAAATAGTTTAATAAATGCAGCTTTTTCTTGTTCATAACACCCCACCCCTAAATTAATGCACTGTGGATTGTGATCAGTTCCCAAGTTTATTTTTTCATACGATAACGAGGAACTACTGGTTTTACAGTTGACCGATCTTTTGAATTTATCTTGAAGATCGTAAAATTTCTCTAATCTAACTACAGATTTAGGGATCGAATTTACCATGTCCGATGAGTATTCAGGATATCTCGGATCTGGTATTACCATGAAATCGCGCAAATTGTCATCATGAGTGCATTCGTCAATCACCGCGCCTTGGAAAGTTTCTTCCATATGCAGGAAGCTAATGATCTGATGATCGTCATCGAAGACTCTCCAGTTCATGATGTTGTCGGGAACGGATGGCCTGAACAACAGTTCGACGGAGAATGCATTCGGGGACAAGCCCTCTGCAGGAAAGAGTTTGGAAGCTATGTTAGCTAATAGATCAACTTCAGAATTATTCAATCTAGGAATATAATTTATATTGAAAGCATAAAACTTATTCATTAAATTTCATACCTCGGATTGGTAGCTTTTAAGATGCGGAGACAGACAGTGGATAGAATCTCTTACCTGTCTAACCACGATTTCGGAATCGCCAAAGACAGTCAAATTTTGAATGTTCATATCTAAAGCTTTTCTGAGGCCCTGCAGTAAAGCCTCATATTCCGCTGTGTTATTAGTACATTCAAATTCTAGCCTACATGCAATCAAGGTTTTGTTACCTGCCGGATCAATAATAACGCAACCTGCACCTTCTCCTTCTTTGGATTTTGACCCGTCAAAGTACAGAGACCAAATTTGATTTTTATCGGGTGCATGAGACCATTGTGTAGAAGTTGTTGGCTGCACATATGCTACAATCTCGGATTGCTATTCTGGGTTGGTGATAGTTGAAGTCTCGGTGATGAAATTGTCGAAAAAGATATCCATCCCTTGTATTTCGGGTGAATCAGCAGAAGGTGTAAATGGCTCATTGGGATCATTTAAATCTGTGACTGTGAGCTTTTGTTAGCGTTCACGATTTACCTTTATCTTGTTGGGCTTTCCATTCTCGGGAAGCCACAGGTGAGACCAATTCATCGCGAAATAGTTGTGTAGCTGCTCTGACCAGTCCCTGCTTAAAAACAGACCATACACTTCTGGAATATCCACAACAATAATATCAATAACTTGATGAACTTTGGGGTTAGAAGATAATCTTATAAGAACATTTCTTAATTCTCCTATGACTTTGACACTAGTTCGATCAAGTTGGATGATTTTTAAAGTGGATGGTTCAACTTTAGCATTAATCTTCTGACATATAGACCATGGCATCACATTGGATGATGCTCCTAAGTCTACCATACAATTGTGCACGTTTCTATTAAAGATTTCGAAAGTTAACAAAAATGGAGGTACATTTCTGCGAGTACTAAGTGTGGAAGCTTGTGGCTTTTTACTTGCAGTCTCTAAAGCTAATTTATCTACATTTGTTACATTATTTATAGGAAGGCTTCCTTTATCGTGAGGATCATGATTATTCTTAGCATAAGTCTTCTGTACAACCTTGTTCTGTACAACCTTGTTGCTACTTGAATTACCATTTTTGCTATTCTCTGCGATATTCTGTAACATTTTTTGTAGCAGAAATGGAAATTTTAATAATTCATAAACATAAATGTTAGCCCTTAACTTTTTTAGATCTTCAACTAAATCATAATCTAAGTTGGGGTTTACATGACTCTTTTTAGTCTCAGCTGGTTTAGATTGCTTTGGGGGCAAAGTCGTAGTGTTTTCGGAAGAAGGTTTGTTTGCTGTCTTACTCCTAGTATTGTAGGGATGTACTGTCTCAAAGTTAGCTTGAAAAATGTTATCCGAGAAGTGTCCAAAAATGTTCGGAGAAGATTCTTCTTGTTCAACTGACTCTTGTTCGACTACCTCCTCAGGAATCTCAGGAGGCATCAAGTTATCCTAGGCTTCTAGAATTGTTTGAAGGGCGAATTGCAGACTTTCTAGATTTAGGCCCTCGGTATTTGGATTAGGTCGGTTGGTGGGAAAAGGCTTCCTAAATGGGGGTTTGTAAGGCCCTTTGCTCGAAGAATATTCTTCGCCTGTCCTTTTCAAATCTATAACTTGATTTGATAGTTTTTGAACAAATTTAGTTAAGTTTTCTAAATCCGAGCTTTCAGGTTGTGTTTTATTTTGAGAAGGTCTAGGTAGGATCTCGATCTTCTTTTTGGAAGATGAACTAGTTTCTGTTTCGTTGCTAGTAGTGTCCTTTAAAATAAGGATGTCTTTTTCAATCTTGATGGCTTCTTCGAAGGCCTCTAACAGCGTGGCTTTCTTAGATCGTTTTACCCAAATGGCTATACTTTGATGCAAGGCTTTAGTATAGTATGCTATGATCAAATTCTCAGCAGGCATCGAATCTGTAGGGATTCGGTTCTTTTGTGTTAAGAATCTTTGGTTAAATTCTTTGATTTTCTCTTTGGGATTCATTCTTAAACTAGAAAGCTCCATGACTAGAACTTCTGGGGACTTATCGTCTCCAAACTTCTCAAGAAAGCAGGATTCAAACTTTTCCCAAGACATGATGGTATAGGGTTGCTGGGCAAAGTACCAAGTAGAAGCATTTCCCTCGAAAGTGTAGGGGAACAACCTACAGACTACGTCTTCATGCTCAACATTACGGAGTCTAATGGCTAACATAAAAATTTTAATGTGATCTTCGGCGATCTGTTTAGAGTCAGGGTCAAACTTGGGAAGCCACTTTTTCGGATGTTTGGGTAAGGGATGCTGAGGCCCGGGTACGACTACTGCATCCTAGTCGAGCCAAGGTCTGGCAGGATTGTTCTGGTTGGCCATTGGTGTAGGCGTTGTGGAAGGCTGAGAAGGGGAACTGCCTTCGTCAGAAGAGTCTTCTCCAGAAGAAGAAGGAGATGATGGAGGTGGTGAGGTTGGTATTCCAGATCCCCCTGCAGCAGGAGTGAGGATTGGATCTGTAGGGTTTAAAGTGAGGTTAGTGCCTCCAAGTTGTTCTCTGATATCAAAGAAATCTAACGGTTTCTCCAAAGGTCGATTTGGTTGTCTTAGATGGGCGAAGGCACTATGTGTTCTTAAGAGAGATTGGCGGACAATCTCTTGTACGTCACCACCTGTAGGATTTGGGGTTACTGGTTCAACTGTGATTCGTAGATCGTCGTTTGATGTGGTTGCTGTTTGAGGGACGATGTTGTCATTTGAATGAATTCTTGTCACTCTAGGTGAGTGGTTGGGTGGTGGAGGATTCTTACGACCGCCTCGTGCCCTTAATAATTTTCAGGCCCTCCTTCTAGCGCCATTTGTTGACGGGAGAAATTGACCGTCCGTCAACTGGAGGGGTAGATCTGGTCTGGGGTTGTCTAAATAACCCAATCCGTTTAGGATGATCCACCCCGACGGGTTTAGCAGCTCCGTTGGCCGATGTAAGTCCTAGAAAAATGAAAGAACACTAAACTAAAGGAACTAATCTAAATGAAAACAAAAAAAAACTAAAGCAAACTATAAACAAATGTGAAATATATATATACAGTTTACTGTCTAGTATTATACAATAATAATTCTATGAAATTAAATGTTCAACTATCAACAAAATTCAATCTAAATCACAAATGTACAACATTTACAGAATACAAATTTTAATTAAAAGTTGCAAAAATCATTTGTAAAATAACAACGAAGCTATTGTTTTTTGATTTTTATAATTTTTATGAGAAAGGAATGAAATGAAAACTAACTAAAGCCGAGCAATTAAAATAATTATCCTAATTGTAAATCTGAACTATATATCTGACTAAATTACTGAGAATTATCAAATTTATTAACTATTAAATTGCAAATAAAGAACTAACCTGAAGTAACGCTTCCTATTTGTCCTGTGCGCAGTATTCGATTTAGTTGTTCAATGGGAGGAAACCCGCACCAGATTCTCCACAAGCTTCTCGTAAACAAGAAGCAACAATGCTCTTTGAATATAAATGACAGAACAAACAAGACATAAAACGACAACAATCTTATAATTTACAAATCATCACAATTAGATAAATCCTTGTGTGAAGGTTTGTACAAAACAGTTCATTTAATGAAGAAGATAAACCTTTACTCATCAAATTGAAACAGAGTAATTGTTGTACTAAAAATTTGATACATGAGATATGGATAGAATTTAAATCACAACGCATTAACCTGTAATAAGTCTTGATATCTAAAGTAGTCAATGACTCAATCACAAATTAAAATGCACAAAACTTGAACGAAAGTATGATAAATTGAAAGCTAAAGCTGTTGCAAAAGATCCACTTCCATTCGAGTCTGTATCATCATAAATCCATAGTCTTTGTTATCCCAACAGTGATGCGTTCATTACAAAAAATTAATGAGTATATAAAGGCCACAGGGTAAAACATCCCTGTGGGAATTATCAAAAACAGTTTACAAAAAATCTGGGAACAATCTCCCAAGTCTCTATTTCTGCCTATGACTAACAACTTAAAACAAAACTATATCACAAAAACATGTTCTAAAGTACCACAACATGTCCAATTTGTCATTGAAATTCGTAGGTACCTGTAGGTGGACAAGAATACACAAGTTTAGATAATGTTTTATTGATAAAATTAACAAAAATCTAAATTTTAGGACTAGCTACAAAATCTCACGATTCTGCAGCTGGTCTTATTTACAAATGGAACCGTTTTAAATCAATCCAAACGATAACATAAATATATTCGACCTATTAAACAAACCTTTAATTACTAATTCAACATAAAGCAAATCGTTCATGCCAGAAGTAACCAAATATTTATGCCAATTTGAAACAGACAGAAATCGTGTTTAATTAACCGAATGGTAACAGGGATATATATAATATGTCAAACAACTTTTATTACCAATTCAGAGAAGACATAATCGTTTTGATAATTCGAAACCAACGAAATCATTTTTTAAATCAATTCCAATCGAAACAGACTATAACCGATGAAGAAAATCTTTCATATTCATTCAATACAAACACAATAGTTTATGTCGACTCAGAACTTTAACAAAATCGATGTTGAATCAAAAAAAAACTAACATAATCATTTTTTAATTCAAAACTAACAGAGCTATATCAAACCAATCTTCAACGCATATACAAATGACTATGCTAATTCAAGGCAGACAATATCATTTCAGAATCAAACCAAAAGAAATGAATCGAACTAACTCAGGGCTGACACAATCGTTATACTAATGGAAAATTGCATCAATCAAAACATAGTTGTGTCTGATTTTAGCAAACAAATCTTCTGTACATGATTCATAACGAAATCATTTTTGGTAATTCAAAAATAACATAATCGTTTTGAATCTATTAAAATGAACAAAACTAATTGAAGGCAAACAAAATCAGCTAACCAAATCAGAAAATATATGTGGAAATACATACCTGGGCTGTAGGAAAACATTTCAGTCAAGATAACTTTGAGTTAAAGAAGGCCGTAGCTGCCTCAACATTTCTGAAGACAATTGAACCCGTAGTCTTTTGCTTCTTCTCGTTGGCTTGTAGCCTGTCTCTTTCTTTTGACAACACTGTCACCCGTTCCTCCAATGATTTAATCTTAGATTGCAACAGGGGAACGTCGGTGTAATAACGTTCAAGCCAAGAATTGAATTGAGAGCAAGGTGGTTGATTTGGCCTTGGCATTACAGGTGAGGGTTCGTTCAAGTTACCAAGGGTTTCACTACCAATATTAATTCCCGAGAAGTTAGGGTTATTCTTGAGGCACGAAGGTAGGTTGGAAACATAGTCATAAGGTTCCATAGAACAGAGTCCATGAGAGTAAGGGTATTCCTCAGTCAAGAAACGTTCAATCTCGGAGTCCGAGTCCTCACTCAACACTATTGGCTTCTGGTCAATGTTTTGCTTGGGCTTGTTCCGAGCACATCTAGATATCCATCGTGCGTTCTTCTTTCCCTTACTGTTGACACCAGTATCACCTTTTCCTTTCTTCCTTACAGGCCTCTTGACGGTTTTAATATTGTCTTTAGCACACAGGTTGGCCATGGTATCGGGTAGGTCAATGTTGGGGCAGTTCAAGGGTTTGACAGGGGGTAGAAGGGTAGGAGGTGGCACGGCTGCCCCAACCAGAGTTTCAGTGACCACGACCTTGTCCACTTGGAGACACTCGGGAGTGGCAAAGCCATTCCTTGATAGGAAGGCTTGCCAACAGTCACCACTAAGGCTCAAATGGTGGACGATAATGATTTTGATCAAGCAGTGATGGAAAAGGCTGCTATCAGCCTTCTCATGCTTAAATCATTTGGAAATATTGTACAGACTGTGTAGGAGATAGTGCGAAATGTTCAAAGGGTAGTGCATAAAATTCATCAGCAACCTGAGATGATAAAGAAATACCAAACCGTAACAACCTTCGCAAGTCACAAATTTCTTAACAATTTCCAATAGATCATGCCACCTGCGCTTGAGGGCGGTGACATGCATACCTCTATCACAACTAACAACCTTCCTTGATGTTAATAGGAGCGTCCACGACACCTCGTCCACTTTTGAGTTCTTAAACCACCTCTGTCCTTTAGCTAGTAAGCCTGTAGCTCAGCTAGGGAATTCCTCATTTAGCTCGAGTTGGATATCCCCGACCTTAGCCCTGCATCCATCGAAGGTGAGGGAAAACTGTTGGGCTACCGAAAGGTTGAAACCCTCAAACGTTTGGATAAAAACCAGCCAACCACTATTCTCCAGGTCTTCGCGAGCATTGTCAAATAGCAGGAGCGTTTGGCTACCATTAGGTTCTATACGCACCACAGGTGTCATAGGAGAGAACACACGGTGAGCCGGGTAAATGGACAAGGGTTTGGATAGGGTATTCGCAGGACCACAATCTCAGGGATTTCCCCAAAACTAATAGAGGTAACTCGGGATAGGAGGCGAGCATTAATGCCTAAGTGTGTGAGGGTGATGGAACGAAACAATCCATGCAGAACATTCATATCGAATGTACAATCGACGACGCTATGGTGATTCACTATTGGTGTGTGTTAAAAACAATTCCATTCAAACAATTAATGAAAACTATGGTAAGTCGACCCAAATATTTTCACAAGTAAGTGTTTGCATGGTTTAAAACAAAGCAATATTTCGAATATAACACTAAGGATTCGATCATAAAATGTATGATTTGTATGAAACCATTGAATTAAGGGTTTAATCACCTTGTTAATGCATTGTTATGAAACCATTGAATTCGATCAAAAGCAATAGATCATCAAACCACCATTGAATCAAGGACTTTAATCAAAATCATTAGAATACCATCACAGTCTTATAAAAATGAAGTCATATTAACAACAAAAAAATTCCAAATGAGTAAAGGTTTTGGTGTCTTGCCAACTGTGTGACCATAATTGAATTGGAAATGCAATGAACACATAGACAAGAGTAACCATCATAATCCAGTGATGATTTTAATGCGATTGATGTGACTTAGAAATCAAATTTTTCACGCTTGCAGTCGTGAAAACGAGAACAAAAGGTAGGTGTGTAAATGTGCAAAATAATAGTGTTGTTTTAATCAAAAGATTGCGATGAGAATCAAGGGTTCCAAAACACTTGTGTAGGCAGCTCATAAAGATAGGATAAAAATTCGAAATGGCTACCAACAACATCCCGATAATACTTTTCGATCCAATTGAAACAATTCTCGCAATGCACTGGTTCTATGCTAGGCAAAGGTTGAATCTGCTCCGTGGAGGGTAATTTATCCCATTCCATGATTCATTTTAGATCATGTTGAAAGTCTAAGAAACCTTCACGTTTCTTTAAGAAAGGGGGAAAATTCGATACAAAATCAAATTGTGGTGAATCGACATCGATATCTTCCCCAGGGATCCGATCATCGATATCATCCTCAGAATTTTGGTCATCGACCTCAATAACAGGGATAGATTTCTCATGATCACGATGTTGATTTCTTAGTGTCCTGGATATGATTTGACCAGGTCTTTTATTTTTGATGTTGATTCTAGACTTCTCTGTATCTTTCGCCTACCCTGTTTCTTGATTTCAATTTCATTTAAATCAACCCGAAATAGCTCAGGATTAGGAACAACAAGGATTTTGTCCTTTATATAATCCAAAACCTCTTCTAAATATTTCCTGGGAATAAAATCGCATCTCGGTTTATTGCCTTTGGATGGCTTCTGTAGAACAACAAGGGTTTTAGTTACAGAAACAAGGATTTCTTGTAGATTTGCATGTAGGTTTTCCATAGAGGGGTTTGATTAACAAGGACTGGGAGGTTCAGTAAAATTCATAGGTAAGTCTGTCATGCTTTCAGGTTTGGAGAACCCATTTCTCCCCATGAAATCTTGCCAACTATCCCCAAATTTAGACAATTGAGATATTACCAGAATTTGAATCGGGTCGTGATGGAACAAACTAGACCGTGCATTTTGGTTTTGTCTTTGGTAGAGATTGGCCATTTTCTGCAGGCTCCTAAGAAGATAGAATGGAATATTTAAATCAAAACATAAAAATACTGTCAATAAAGGGACATTATATATGAACACCAGACCGTATCTACCCTCACAGGTAACAAACTTCTTAAGTACCAACAAAAAACCATGCCATCGTGGTTTAAGTAAAACAATTGGTGTACCTTTTACACTGTAATGCGATTTCTTGGAAGCCATAAGTAAGTGCCATGGGATGCCTTCAAACTTGAGGTTTTTAAACCAGTGATCTCCCTCTTGGGGAAATCCAGTAGCCTCTACAATCGAACCCTCAGTCACTTCCAATTGTAAATATCCACTTTTATCTCTAGCACCATCGAAAGTCTGAGCAAAGGCTTGAGCAACTTTGAGGTTAAAACTCTCGAATCATTTTATGAACCCACCCTATCCATAAGCCACGAGTTCATCCACGATGACATCATGTTAGAGGAGATCCTGTGATCCATTTGGCTCGATCCTCACCACAGGTGCCATCGATTTGGTCACACAAAACCAACAGGAGTAGAAAATGGGTGGGGTGTGCTCGAAAACACATGAAATAGAGGATGAGCTCTGCGTATTCAGAGGAGACCCGATACATAAGAACTTGGGAGAAATCCACCATAACGACCATTTGGAACGTTGAGTGGATGATAAACCATAGGACGCGCAAAGCGAAAACCACCTTGTCAAATGAATTCCAAACCCAAAAACAAAAACTTACCACTTGAAGAAATGAATGGATGATTGCATTTGCAGGACAAAGGAGTAATGTTTGAAGGCATGACTGTTAGCTCTGTACCAAAACAATGAGATTGTGATATGACTAGAAGGGATTGGATTCATATTTCAAAATACACCAAAGTTTTGTTTCATGCGTGATCATGAATATGGTAATGTGAAAATTAAAATAATCAAGGAATAAAATGCCTAAGGCATAACCCCAAGGTGGATAACTCATGCGCTAATGATAAGGGAGTAACCCATAATATGATAGGTTGACAAGATTTTAAGGTTCTTGAAATTATTTAGATGCCCTTAGGTGTTATCCAATTTATAAAGGAAAGTGCAAAAACTGTAAGATGCATCCAAACCAGAGCTTGTTCTAATTTCATGCTTACAATCATGAAATTGAACAAGGGATATGAAAGGTTAAAAATAAATGAACTCAGAAAAATAACACAGTCATATAATTGAATAAAGTTTTGTCCAAAAAATGTAATCTGTCATCTCGTTTCGATCAAAGGGGTAACGATATTTATACAAGTAACTCCAATACTATTGAGAGGGCCATTGATGCCAACAGGTGTTTATAGCCTCGACAAGGATGTCATTTAACCCTCTCCAGTACTTTGATCCCATCTAAAATTCATCCATTTATGATAAAAGTATCTTGACATTCGATCAATTTAAAAATATACCCGAGGATCTTCGAACCTGACATTGCTTCGCTGCCAGCAGGCCTATTCAGTACCCCGACGAAGTTGTCTTGGTATCATGTGTGCATTTACTCACTGCCAGCAGACCTGTTCAGTATCCCGACGGGTTTACACACAATTCCCACACATTACAGTGCTTCCAACTCTCTAAAATTGTCTGTAAAATTTTTAGAAATTTCATGATAACAAGAGAGAGGGGTGATACTGAAGATTTCATAGCCATGCAATGATAGGATCGATCTTTTTAGAATTCATTTTTTCGTTCTTTGAGAACTGATAAATTTCATCATAATTTGGACATTTATATTTCAGTCAAGAAATCATCTCTGGGATGGGGAAGCACTATGATTTGTTCTCATTAAAATAGGGACGACGTGATTTTTTTTTTTTTTTAAGATAATCGTGTGTCCCTGAGATTTCAATGAAAAACGGGAACAATGACTGGACAAAGACTTACCGTAGCTGATCTGAGTTTAGAACTTAATGTGCAGATGCTTTGAATTGTTATCAATTGTTGCTAATGAAATATCCAATTCCCTTCAATAATGAATGATGATTCAAAAATAATTATTAGGGAAGCAAAAACCAAACTAAAATAAAAAAGAAAAAATAAAACAAAAGAACATGCATGCTAAAAAATATTTACAAGGGGGCAAACATGATTTTCTCAGGTGAAGTATTTTTTAAGAGACTGGACATTCATTGGAAAAGTATCTGGCTATCCCTACAAGTTATGCAACCGAAAAGAACTAGGACCCAATTTTTCATAAATTACAAAAGGCCCCAACCATAGTTTTTGAAACTTGGTATGTTCTCCTTTATTCTCGTGTGCTTTGTCCCATTCGAGGACTAAATCCCCTACATTAAAATTTTTTTTTGAGACGAACTTGTATCGAACCATCTCTTTACAATTTGTTGATGTTGATCCAATTTTTGTTTTGCTTGTGTCCATACTTCTTCCAAGTTCAATAAATCATTTATCTGATTCTCTAAAGGGGGACATTCGTCTTCCTGAACTTTCTGCAAAAATTGAAGAGAAGGGAGCAAGACATGTGGAGGAAGGATGGATTCTCTTCTGTAAATGAGGAAGAAGGGAGAATTACCAATGGAATATTTTTGAGTTACTCTATCAGCCCAAAGTGCCTTGTACAATGCATTGTGCCAATTTTTGTGGTTTTCTGACACTGTTCTCTTTATTATCTTGATCATATTCTTATTTGTTGATTCTTCCAAACTGTTCCCTTGAGGGTAATAGCTGGAAAAGTATTTTAGTTTAATCCCTTTTTCTAAAGAAAAGACATTCATAACTAGGGAAGAAATATAAGAATCATTGTAAAAAACCAAACATTCAGGAATTCCGAAACGAGTGATAATATGAGAGTTTAGAAACGAAACTACCTGATTTGTATTGCCTACTTTTACCGGTAAGGCTTCAGACCATATCATAAAATAATCTGTTGCCGTGAGAATGTACTTGTGATGCTATGAGGAAGGGGGATTAATCAGTCCTATAATATCTAGGCCCCACTGTTGAAAAGGTGAGTCTACCGTGACAGGCTGCAAAGGAAAAACATTTTTTTTCACCCGTCCTATAGCCTTTTGACAAATTATACATTTGTGAGACAAAGTGTGAGTATCCTTAAACAAGATAGGCCAATAATATCCATCCTTTAATAATTTTTGGGTAGTGGTATCTCCACCAAAATGAGCCCCAACATCGCAATAATGAAGTTCAGCCAACACCCTTTCAGATTCCTCTTTTTCTAAGCAACACAGAAAAACACCGTCAAAATTCTTTCAAAATAATATATTATTAATTAATTGGAAAGATGCAGATTTAAGCCTTAGTGCTCTTCTGTTTTTTGGATCAAGATTATGAGGAGTCGTTCCATCCAACAAATAAATTATGATATTATCATACCATGAATTGGGCACAGTTTGTGTACAACAGATTTGTGTTTCATTATGCTGATTTGCAGTTGATGTATTTATTTGATTTTCTGATTTTTCAACTAAATCACCTACCAATTTACAAAGGCCTTGACCTCTAAAAATTTGGGCAGTTAATATTTCAAGATCATACTCCTGAAGTGATGTCATCCAAATTTCCCTTTTCTCTCCTAGCTCTTTCTGCACTAACATATTTCTTACAGCAGGGTAAGGGACAATGATTTTTGTCCTGGATTTCAAAAGTTAAGACCTGGAATATTTATCTTCTTTGAAAACAATGTATGCCTACTGGTCTACCGGGGGATAATTTAGTTCTTTTGCTTTAAAGGAGAAGCTCATAAATTAAATGGGCATCTCATTTCTTTCAACATTTTTCTGTGTGAGAACAACAACGTAAGATCTCTCAGATCCAAAAGTATATAATGTAAAATCCTAGAAAAAATCAGGACTCATCAAGGAAGGTGCTTCGGTTATATATTTTCTAATGGAATTGAAATCTTGATTCTCTTGTGATCCCCATTTGTACAAAACATCATTTTTTTTATCATATTTTGTAGAGGTCTGACCATATCAGAAAAACTTGGAACAAATCATCTGAAAAAATTAATTTTACCCAAAAAGGATTGCATGGCCTTTTTGGAGGAAGGTGGGGAAAGGTTGGAAATGTCTTGGGTTCTTTCAGGATCAATTATCATTCCATTTTTAGAGACTATAAACCTGAGAAATTTCCCTTGTTGTACTACAAAGACTAATTTTTTAGGATTGAGTGAAATACCGAACTTGCAACATCGTTCTAACATAGCCCTAAGATGTGACAGGTGATATTTCGTGTTCTTGGAAAAGACAGTGACATCATCTAGGTAGATTACAATTGACTGGTTGATAAGGCCACGAAAGGCAATGTCCATTTCCCTCTGGAAAGTGGCACCAACATTTATCAATCTGGAAGGCATCTTTCTGTAGGCGTAGGTTCCCCATGGGGTACGAAAAGTGGTTTTCATCTAATTTGATGGAGACATAAGGACCTGGTTATACCTTGAGAAACCATCTAATAAACATATCCTTTCAGAACCTGATACTTTTTGCATAATTTGTTCCAATGGAGAAATGGGGTAATTGTCTTTAGCAAAGGCTCGGTTTAAATTGCAAAAGTCGACAAAAAGTTGAATTTCTCCATTTTTCTTCCTTACTGGGACTAAGTTGGATACCCATTGAGTATGCCAGACTCGAAAAATGATCTTGGTAGGGATTAGTTTATTTAGTTCCTTTTTTACTGTGGGTTCTAATTTAGGATGCATTTTTCTCAATTTTTGTTGAAAAGGTTGGGTTTAGGGCTTCATAGGAATTGCATGATGTATTATATTTGGGTCAAAAGTTTTTAGCTCATCATACGTCCAAGAAAAAACATCTTTGAATTCTTTGAACAATTTTAAAAAATAATACTTTTCTTGTTCAGATCACCCTCTTCCCATATTGATATTTTGAGGATTATCTCGTGTTCCTAAATTTACAATTTCATATAGTAATGAGGAACTATTTGTTTTGCAATTGACTACCCATATAAACTTGTCATGTAGGTCATAAAATTTTTCTAATCTAACAACATATTTGGGGATAGATTTTACCAGCTCGGATAATAATTCTGCGGATCGAGGATCATATATTACCGTGAAATCTTGGAGGTTTTCGTTATGAGTGCTTTCATCGATTACTGCATCTTGGAAGGTGTCTTCCATATGCAGAAAATTGATGATCTGTTGATCGTCATCAAACACTCGCCAATTTGTGATGTTGTCAGGAATCGATGGCCTAAATAACAATTCAAACGATAATGCATTAGGAGAAAGACCTTCAACAGGAAACAATTTAGAGGCAACATTAGCTAATAAACCAGCTTTCAAATTACTCGACCTAGAAATGGAATTTATATTGAAAGAGAGAAATTTGTGTATTAAAATCCATATTTCAGTTTGGTAGTTTTTCAAATGTGGTGATAAACAATGTATTTCATTTCTTACTTGCTTGACTACGATTTCAGAGTCACCGAATACCACCAATTTTGCATGTTCAAATCCAATGCCTTTCTTAGTCCCTGTAGAAGTGCTTCGTATTCTTTCGTATTGTTAGTACATTCAAATTCCAATCGACATGAAATAAATGTTTTATTACCTGTGGGACTGATAAGAACACAACCAACACCTGCCCCTTCCCAAGATTTGGATCCATCAAAATATAAGGACCAAATCTGTTCGTCATTAACAATGTTCGGTGTATTTGCCAGAGTTGTTGTATGAGTATAGGTTGATACTTCAGATTGTTGTTCTGGGTTGGTGATAGAGGAAATTTCAGTCATTAAATTACCAAAAAAAAATCATTCCCTTTGTCTCAATCAAATTCACAACAGTAGTAAAAGGCTCATTTGGATCATTTAAATCTATCACAGTGTACTTGAGGTAATGTTCTCTGTTTATTCTGATCTTGTTAGGCTGTCCATTTTCTGGAAGCCACAGATGAGACCAGTCTATAGAAAAATAGTCGTCTAACTGTTCTGACCAATCCCTACTAAAAAATAAACCATATACTTCAAGACTATCAACAACAATAATATCAATTACTTGGTGAACCTTTGGATTGGATGACAATCTTATCAACACATTTTTAAGTTCACCAATGAATTTGACATTAGTTTGATCTAACTGAATGATCTTTAAATCAAAAGTTTTTACTTCATCCTTAATTTTATTTCACATGGATAGAGACATCACATTTGACGAGGCGCCATAATCAACCATATAGTTATGTACATTCCTATTGAAAATCTTGAAAGTTAATAAAAAAGGAGGCACATTTTTTCATAAAGAAACAACAGAATTCTGCTGATTTTTTATGGTTGTACCTGCAAAAGTTTTATTTAAGTTTCCTACAGTTTTCCCTGATATTTCCCTTTTAGCCTAATTTTCAGAGGGATTTTTACCGAGGACTTCTTTAGTTTTATTTGGGTCACTTTCTGCTGATTTCTTGCTGATAGAATCATTATTTTTATTATTTTCAGCAATACTTTGGAGCATTTTCTGTAGTATAAGAGGAAATTTAAGTAATTCAAAAACTGATATATTCGCCCTTATTGTTTTAAGATCTTCAACCAAATCATATTCTAAAACTGGGGCAATAGAGTTTTGTCTTGTTTCAGTTTGCTTTGGCTATTTTGAAACCACAATCCTACTTGTTTCGGGTGAAGGTTTGTTTTGTGTTTTACTTCGAGTGTTATAAGGATGGAGAGTTTCAAAATTTTCTTGAAATATGTTGTTTGAAAAATGCCCGGAAACGGGAGGAGACGATTCCTCCTCATCAGGTGTTTCTTCCTCACCCGTATCATCATGGACATCTCGATAATACCTTTCGATCCAATCGAAACAATTCTCACAATGCACTGGTTCTATGCTAGGCAAAGGCCGAGTCTGCTCTGTGGAGGGTAATTTATCAGGTTCCATGATTCGTTTTAGATCATGTTGAATGCCTGAAAAACCATCCTATTTCTTTAAGAAAGGGGGCAGATTCGATACGAAATCGAATTGTGGTGTATCGTCATCGATATCTTCCCCAGGGATCCGGTCATCGATATCATCCTCAGAATTTTGGTCATCGACCTCAATAATAGGGATAGATTTCTCATGATCACGATGTCAATTTCTTAGTGTTCTGGATATGAGTCGACCAGGTCTTTTATTTTTGAATTTGATGTCTGGACTTCTCTGTATATTTCACCTACCCTGTTTCTTGATTTCAATTTCATTTGAATCAACCTGAAATGGATCAGTATTAGGAACAACACGGATTTTATCCTTTAGATCATCCAAGACCTCTTCTAAAGATTTCCTGGGAATAAAATCGCATCTCAGTTTATTGCCTTTGGATGGCTTCTAGAGAACAACAAGGGTTTTAGTTACAGACACAGGGCTTTCTTGTAGATTGACATGTAGGTTTTCCATAGAGGGGTTTGATCGACAAGGACTGGGATGTTCATTAAAATGCATAGGTAAGTTTGTCATCTTTTCAGGTATGGAAAAACCATTTCTCCCCACAAAATATTTCCAACTATCCGCAAGTTTAGACAATTGAGATATTACCAAAATTCGAATCAGGTCGTGATGGAACAAACTATACTGTTCATTTTAGTTTTGTCTTTGGTATAATTTGGCCATTTTTTGCAGGCTCCTAAGAAGATAGAATGGCATATTTAAATCAAAACCTAAAAATACTATCAATAAACGGACATGATACAGGAATACCAGACCATATCTACCCTCACAGGTAACAAACTACTTAATTACCAACAATAAACCATGCCATCGTGGTTTAAATAAAACAATTGGTGTACCTTTTACACTGTAACATGATTTCCTGGAAGCCATCAGTAAGTGCCATGGTACGCCTTCAAACTTGAGGTTTTTAAACCAGCGAGCTCCCTCTTGGGGAAATCCAGTAGCCTCTGCAATCGAACCCTCGGTCACTTCCAACTGTAAATCCCCAATTTTATCCCTAGTGCCATCAAAAGTATGAGAAAAGGCTTGAGAAACTTTGAGGTTGAAACCCTTGAATCATTTTATGAACCCATCCCATCCATAAGCCACGAGGTCATCCACGATGTCTTCATGTGAGAGGAGAGCCTGTGAGCCATTTAGCTCGATCCTCACCAGAGGCGCCATAGATTTGGTCACACAAAACCAACAGGAGTAGCAAAGGGTGGGGTGTGTTCGAGAACACAAGCAATAGAGGATGAGATCTGCGTATTTAGAGGATACCTGATACCTAAGGCTTTAGGATAAATCAACTATAGTGACCATTTGGAACATTGAGTGGATGCTAAACCAGAGGACACGCAGAACGAAAACTACCTTGTCAGATGAATGCCAAACCCAGAAACAAAAACTTACCATTTGAAGAAATGAGTGCATGCTTGCATTTGTAGGACGAAGGAGTAATGTTTGAAGGAATGACTATCAGTCCTGTACCAGAATGATGAGATTGTGATATGACTAGAAGGGATAGGATTCATATTTCAAAATACACCTAATTTTTGTTTGATGCGCGATCGTGGATATGATAATGTGAAAATAAAAATAATTAAGGAATAGAATGCCTAAGGCATAACCCCAAGGTGGATAAATCATGCGATAATGATAAGGGAGTAACCCATAATATGATAGGTTGACAAAATTTTAAGGTTCTTGAAATTATTTAGATGCCCTTAGGTGTTATCCAATTTATAGAGGAAAGTGCACAAACTGTATGATGCATCCAAACCAGATCTTGTTATAATTTCATGCTTACAGTCATGAAATTGAACAAGAGAAATGAAAGGTTAGAATAAATGAACTCATACACACAGCTAATCAAACGAATCTCTTCAAAACCATAGATGATAGAAATCTTTGCAAACAGAAGGAGGAAACTACAAAAACTTTTATCCCACTGAGATGATATTTTATAATGATAAAATCGACATGAATATGTGGTTGCCAATAATGGCGACACGTTGGGCGAAGAAGTTATCTATGCATCATCCGAAATTTATATCAGGGAACAGATAACTCAGATAGTTATTAGAAACAATTAAAAGACAGATCAATCATTTTGACATTAACTCAAAAAAATAACACAGTCATATCATTGAATAAAGTTCTGTCCAAAAATTGTAATCCGTCATCTCGTTTCGATCAAAGAGGTAACGATATTTATACAAGTAAATCCAATACCATTGACAGGGCCACTGCTGCCAACATGAATTTATAGCCTCGAAAGGGATGTCATTTAACTATCTCCAGTACTTCAATCCCATCCAAAACTCATCCATTTATGATAAAAGTATCTTGACATCTGATCAATTTAAAAACATACCTAAGGATCTTCGAACCTAACATTGCTTCGCTGCTAGCAGGCCTGTTCAGTGCCCTGATGAAGTTGTCTTGGTATAATGTGTGCATTTACCTGTTGCCAGCAGACCTGTTCAGTATCCCGATGGGTTTACACACAATTACCACACATTACAGTGCCTCCAACTCTCTAAAATTGTCTGTAAAATTTTTAGAAATTTCATGATAATTGTAATGTCCTCGGCCATCAACCCCATTGCCAGGGAACGCTACTACGTGGAACATTCACTTATATAGTATGCATTTAAATGAATTTAAATGACTTAACACAGAGTAAACACATAATTAATGCTAACATACATAATTAATGGAATTAACAATAATTCATTCTTTCAACGGAATACATGATAATATTACAAGCATCATAGACATGCATTTTAATTCAAATAAAACACATAATGATACTTATCTTTTAAACTGTAATACACCACCAACTATGTGCATACCTTCCACGAACCTCCCATCCAAAGACTGCGCTACTCATCACTCTCAGCAATAGGTCACCCCCAAGCTGGGACTAAGCTCCACCAGGAAAGGGAATCCTAGGCTAGGCAAGGTCAACAGGAAGACACACAGTTTATGAGGATGGATTCTCTCCTAGGAGCCACTTATTCCCACTGCTCACAGACTCTCATTCCCCACATGCCTGTCCCACCACAGGAGTATACACCTTCACTATCACCAGGAAATTCCTTCGACTGCTAAAACTCCCTTTCCTTGGGCTTCAACAACAGGCCGAACTGAAATTCTCTGAGCTCTATGGAAACTACAGGACCCCTTACAAGAGTTCTCACTTCCTCAGTTCACTCTCTCACCTGGAGAGAGTCACTCACAGGCTTGACAACCCGCTTCTTCAACCACTACCACCTCTCTCACCTGGAGAGAGTGTTGCACATAGGCATGACAACCTACTTCTTCAACTCCATTCTAGCACAAGGAGGCCAACAATATGACTCAACAAGGAGAAGATGATGGTAGCCAATCACACTCATCCAAGGGACTACGTGGCCACAACAACCCAAATTTATAACACACACGACATAGACAATTACAGTATGCTCAGGTTTCACAGAAGAAAACAACCCAAGTAGTTAAGAACGAACTTAGATTTGCGGTGTGGATAAACTGGGTTCATAGGACACACAGGAGACATGGCTCATTCCATGGGGTTTACCGCTGGTTTTTAGGGTGCGTGACAAGAAAATTATGCAGAGGTTGATGATGGAGGCCAATCGCAGAGACCAGACAGAATTCACAGGAATACACAAATCGATCACAGAGGTCTCACGGTTTCAGGTTTCAGAGCTGCGTGAGGTATGCAATGATTAGACATAGAGGAAACACATTTTAGACAGCCGAGGGGAGAATGGAGGACCCCCCCATCATGGCTCAATTCTTGGATTAAATTTCATGTGCCTAGGCTGACACATGTTGCCCATGAAGCTGCATGCACTCCATCAAGTATGTGTTCCCTTTTTCCAGGAACTTAGGATAAAAATTATTCCTTTCACACCACTTTGAAATAATAATAAATTATTATTCCCAAGGACTTAATCCCTCAATATTATCCCCTCTTCCAACATTTAAGCCCCCTCTCCCTTACCTATCCTTGTGGAAGGTTAGTCCCCCATCACTCTTTCTTCGTGGTTGGTTGACACACATCTATGTTTATATTTTATTAATGATCTGCATAATTACATATGCAAAAATCAGGCTCCTGGCCTTTAACACCTAGGCTCTCCGGCCTAAATAACACATAAGCCCACCAGCTTATATACACTTGTCTCACCAGCCTATAAACATGATTACAATACATAATATAACTAGGGCACGTCCTTGGGGTATTACAATAACAAGAGAGCGGGGTGATATTGAAGATTTCACATCCAAACAATGATAGATCGATCTTTTTAGAATTCGTTTCTTCATTCTTTGAGAACTGATAACTTTCATCATAATTTGGACATTTAGATTTCAGTCAAGAAATCATCTCTGGGATGGAGAAGCGCTATGAGTTGTTCTCATTAAAACAAGGATGGCATGAAAAGTTTTTTTTTTAAAGATAATCATGTTTCCCTAAGATTTCAATGAAAACCAGGAACAATGAATGGACAAAGACTTACCGTAATTGATCTAAGTTTAGAACTTAATGTGCAGATGCTTTGAATTGTTATCAACTGCTGCTAATGAAAGATCCAATTCCCTTCAATAATGAATGATGATTCAGAAATAATTATTGAGGAAGAAAAAACCAAACTAAAATAGAAAAGAAAAAATAAAACAAAAGAACATGCAAGCTAAAAAATATTTACAAGGGGGAAAACCTATTTTTCTCAGGTGAAGTATTTTTTAAGAGACTGACCATTCACTTCTAAAGTATCTAGTTGTCCCTGCAAGTTGTGCAACTGAAAAGATCTAGGACCCAATTTTTCAGAAATGACAAAAGGCCTTAACCATAGGTTTTGAAACTTGGTATTTTCTCCTTTATTCTCGTGCGCTTTGTCCCATTTGAGGACCAAATCCCCTACATTAAAATTTCTTTCACAGGACGAACTTATATCGAACCAACTCTTTACAATTTGTTGATGCTAATCCAATTTTTGTTTTGCTTGTGTCCTTACTTCTTCCAATTTCAATAAAACATTTATCTGATTCTCTAAGGGGGACATTCTTCTTTCTAAACTTTCTGCAACAATTGCAGAGAAGGGAGAAAGACATGTGGAGGAAGGATGACTTATCTTCCGTAAATGAGGAAGAAGGGAGGATTACCAATGGAAGATTTTGGAGTTACTCTATCATCCCAAAGTGCCTTATACAACGCATTGTGCCAGTTTTTGTGGTTTTCTGACACTGTTCTCTTTATTATCTTGATCAGATTCTTATTTGTTGATTTGGCCAAACCGTTCCCTTGAGGGTAATAGATGGCAGAGTATTTTAGTTTAATCCCTTTTTCTAAAGCAAATACATTCATATCCGAGGAAGAAAAATAAGAAGCATTGTTGAAAACCTAACATTCAGGAATTTTGAAATGAGTGATAATATGAGAGTTTAGAAACGAAACTACATGATTCGTATTGACTACTTTTAATGGTAAGGCTTCAGACCATCTCGTAAAATAATTTGTTGTCGTGAAAATGTACTTGTTCTTCTGTGAGGAAGGGGGATTAATCGGTCCTATAATATCTAGGTCCCATTGCTGAAAATGTGAGTTTGTCGTGAAATGCTGCAAAGGAAAAGCAACTTTTTTCACCCGTCCTACAACCTTTTGACAGATTATACATTGGTGGGACAAAGTGTGAGCATCCTTAAACACGATAGGCCAATAGTAGCCAACCCTTGGTACTTTTTGGGCAGTGGTATCTCCACCAAAATGACCCCCGACATCGCCAGAATGAATTTCAGCAAACACCCTTTCGGATTCCTCTTTTTCTAAGAAACACAGAAAAACACCGTCAAAATTATTTCGAAATCATATATCATTAATTAATTGGAAAGATGCAGATTTTAGCCTTAGTGCTCTTCTGATTTTTGGATCAAGGTTACAAGGAGCAGTTCTGTGTAGCAAATAAAATATGATATTATCATACCATGAATTGGGCAAAATTTGTGTACAACAGATTTGTGTTTCGTTATGCTGATTTGTAGTTTATGTATTTATTTGGTTTTCTGATTTTTCAATTGAATCATCTACCAATTTACAAAGGCCTTGACCTCTAACAATTTGTGTAGGTATTATTTTGAGATCGTAATCCTAAAGTGATGTCATCCAATTTTCCCTTTCCTCTCCCATCTCTTTCTGCACTAACAAATTTCTTACAGTAGGGTAAGGCACAATGATTTTTGTCCAGGATTTCAAAAGGTAAGACCTGAAATGTTTAACTTCTTTGAAAACAACATATGCATGCTAGTCTACCGCGGGGTAATTTAGTTCTTCTCGTTTAAAGGAATATCTCATAAATGAAATGGGTATCTCATTGATTTCAACATTTTTCTGTGTGAGCACAACAACATAAGATTTGTCAGATGCAAAAGTATATACTGTGAAATCCTGGGAAAAATAAGGACTCATCAAGGAAGGTGCTTCGGTTATATCTTTTCTAATGGAATTGAAAGCTTGATTCTCTTGTGATCCCCATTTGTACAGAACATCATTTTTTGTCATATTTTGTAGAGGTCTGACCATCTCAGAAAAACTTGGAACAAATCGTCTGACAAAATTAATTTTACCCAAAAAGGATTGCATGGCCTTTTTGGAGGAAGGTGGGGAAAGGTTGGAAATGGCTTGGGTTCTTTCGGGATCAATTATCATTCCATTTTTAGAGACTATAAACCTGAGCAATTTCCCTTGTTCTACTGCAAAGACTGATTTTTTAGGATTGAGTGAAATACTGAACTTGCGACATCGTTCTAACACAGCCCTAAGATGTGACAGGTGATCTTTCTTGTTCTTGGAAAAGACAGTGACATCATCTAGGTAGTCCACAACTGATGGTTGATAAGGCCACACAAATCAATGTCCATTTCCCTCTGGAAAGTGGCACCGACATTTATCAATCCGAAAGGCATATTTTTGTATGCATAGGTGCCCCATGGGGTATGAAAAGTGGTTTTCAGCTGATCTGATGGAGACATAAGGACCTGGTTATACCCTGAGAAACTATCTAATAAAGATAGCCTTTAAGAACTAGATACTTGTTGCAGAATTTGTTCCATTGGAGGAATGAGGTAATTGTCTTTATCAGAGGCTCAGTTTAAATTGTGAAAGTCGACACAAATTCAAATTTCTCCATTTTTCTTCCTTACTGGGACTAAGTTGGATACCCATTGAGTATGTCGGACAGGAAAAATGATCTTGGCAGTGATTAATTTCTTTAGTTCTTTTTTACGGTGGGTTCTAATTTAGGATGCATTTTTCTCAATTTGTTTTGAAAAGGTTGGGTTTGGGCTTCATAGGAATTACATGCTATATTATATTTGGGTCAAATTTTTTTAGATCGTCATACATCCAAGAAAACACATCTTTGAATTCTTTGAACAATTTCACAAAACAAGACTTTTCTTGTTCAGAGCACCCTCTTCCCATATTGATATTTTGAGGATTATCTCGCGTTCCTAAATTTACAGTTTCGTATAGTAATGAGGAAATATTTGTTTTGCAATTGACTACCCCTCTAAACTTGTCATATAGGTCATACAAATTTTCTAATATAACAAAATATTTGGGGATAGATTTTACTAGCTCGGATGATAATTTCGCGGACCGAGGATCAGATATTACCGTGAAATCTCAAAGGTTTTTGTTATAAGTGCTTTCATCGATTACTGCATATTGGAAGGTGTCTTCCATATGCAGAAAATTGATGATCTGTTGATCTTCATCAAACAATCGCCAATTTTTTATGTTGTCAGGAATCGATGGCCTAAATAACAATTCAACCGAGAATGCGTTAGGAGAAAGACCTTCAGCAGGAAACAATTTAGAGACAACATTAGCTAATAAATCAACTTTCGAATTACTCAACCTAGGAATGGAATTTATATTGAAAGTGATAAATTTATGTATTAAACTTGATACCTCAGTTTGGTATTTTTTCAAATGCAATGATAAACAATGTATTGCATTTCTTACCTACTTGACTACGATTTCAGAGTCACCGAATACTACCAATTTTGCATGTTCAGATCCAGTGCCTTCCCTAGTCCCTGTAGAAGTGCTTCGTATTCTACCGTATTGTTAGTACATTCAAATTCCAACTGACATGCAATAAATTTTTTATTACCTGTGGGATCGATAAGCACAAAACCAACACCATCCCCTTCCCAGGATTTGGATCCATCAAAAGATAAGGACCATATATGTTCGTCATCAACAATGTTCGGTGTGTTTCCAGAGTTGCCATCTGAGTATAGCTTGATACTTCGGATTGTTGTTCTGGGTTGGTGATAGAGGAAATTTCATTCATGAAATTACCAAAAAAAGTATTCATTCCTTGTGTCTCAGTCGAATTCACAACAGTAGTAAAAGGCTCATTTGGATCGTTTAAATATTTCACAATGTACTTGAGGTAATGTTCTCTATTTATTCTGATCTTGTTAGGCTATCCATTTTCTGGAAGCCACAGATGAGACCAGTCTATAGCAAAATAGCTGTGTAACTTTTCTGACCAATCCCTACTAAAAAATAAATCATATACTTCAGGAATGACAACAACAATAATATCAATTACTTGGTGAACCTTTGGATTGGATGACAATCTTATCAACACATTTTTAAGTTCACCAATGACTTTGACATTAGTTTGATCTAACTGAATGATCTTTAAATCAGAAGGTTTTACTTCAGCGTTGATTTTATGACACACAGATAGAGGCATCAAATTTGGCGAGGCGTCAGAATCAACCATATAGTTATGTACATTCCTATTGAAAATCTCGAAAGTTAATAAAAAGGAGGCACATTTTTTCGTAAAGAAACAATAGAATTCTGCTGATTTTTTATGGTTGTACCTGCATTTTTTTTTATCTAAGTTTCCTACATTTTTCTCTAATATTTCCCTTTTATCCTGATTTTCAGAGGGCTTTTTACTGGGGACATCTTTAGTTATATTTGGGTCAGTTTCTGCTGATTTCTTGTTGATAGAATCATTCTTTTTATTATTTTCAGCAATACTTTGGAGCATTTTCTGTAGGATAAGAGGAAATTTAAGTAATTCAAAAACTGATATATTCTCCCTTAGGTTTTTAAGATCTTCAACCAAATCATATTCTAAAACTGGGGAAACAAAGTTTTGTCCTTTTTCAGTTTGCTTTGGCTGTTTTGAAACCACATTCCTACTTGTTTCGGGTGAAGGTTTGTTTTGTGTTTTACTTCGAGTGTTATAAGGATGGACAGTTTCAAAATTTGCTTCAAATATGTTGTCTGACAAATGGCTGAAAATGGGAGGAGATGAGTCCTCCTCATCAGGTGTTTCTTCCTCACCCGTATTGTCATGATTTTCAGGGTGTATAGAAACACATTTATCATGGGCTTCCAATATCGTTTGCAAAGCACACTGTAGTCCTTCAAAGTTTAGACCTTTTGTGGTCGGTTTTGGCCGGTTTGGAGGAAAAGGTTTTCTGAAAGGTGGTATAAAACCTCCTTTACTTGTATATGCCTCCTCAACAGATCTTTTCAAGTCTACGAGCTAATTGGATAATTTCTGGAAATCTTTCTGCAAACTTTCCAAGTCTAATGGCTCTTATTGATTTTTAGTTTGAGGAGGTCTGGTGAGAATTTCTATTTTCTTTTTAGAAGATGAAATTGTTTCAACCTCACTACTTAGACTATATTTTAAGATCAGACTGTATTTATCAATAAGGAATGCCTCCTCAAAGGCTTCTAATAATGTGTTCTTTTTGGACCTTTTAACCCATATGGATATGTTGTTATGCAGGGCCTTAGTATAGTATGCAACGACTAGGTTTTCTACAGGCATCGACTCTACAAGGATTTTTTTTTTTAACATTAGGAATCTCTGGTTGAAGTCCTTAATTTTTTCCTTAGGGTTCATTTTCAAACTAGAGAATTTCATTACCAAGACTTCTGGAGATTTATCATCTCCGAATATTTCTAGAAATAGGTTTCAAACTTGTCCCAAGAGACAATAGTTTAAGGTTGTTGCGTAAAATACCAGGTTGAGGAATTCCCCTCAAAAGTGTATGGGAATAACCTGCACACGACATCTTCGTGATCAACACTCCGGCGTCTAACAACTAACATAAATTTCTTGATGTGATCCTCAACTGATTGCTTCAAATCTGGATCAAATTTGGGTATCAAATTCTCTGGATGTTTAGGCAACGGGTGTTGGGGTCCATGTACTTCCATGACATCTTGATCGAGCCAAGGTATGGCGGGATTATTTTGGTTCTCCATGGGAGTTGGTGTATTTTAAGGTTGATATGGTTTAGATGAAGAATTGCCTTCGTCCGAGGATTCCTCTCTTGAAGAGGGTGGAGAAGAACCAGGTAGGGATGGTGGGATACCATATCCCCCATCACCAAAGATAAGTGCTTTAGAAGGATCGGTAATATTAGCGCCTAAAGGGTTTTCGGGAAAACTAGTGTCTTGAGGTTTTTCTTGAAGGTTTGTGAAATCAATGGGTTGATTAAGTTGTCTACTAGGTTTTCTGATTTGGGATAAATCACTCTGAGTTCTTATGATCGACTGGCGAACAATTTCTTGGATGTCAATGCCTTGAGGAACTGGTGTCATTGGCTCGACGAGAATTTTGGGAGTAGTGTTTGAGGTAGTAGCCGGGTCAAGTGTAATGTTAGTGTCTGAGCAACTACCCATCAAGACATGAGGAAAATTGTTTGGGGGAGTCTTACGATCTCCTCGTGCCATCAATGCCTTTGAGGCCCTCCTTCAAGTGCCATTTTTTACGGGCATTTATGATACCCCATCAACGAGAAGGGAAGATCTGGACCGGTGTTGTCTATTTAACCCAAGCCGTTTGGGATGATCTCCCCTGATGGGTTTTTTGGCTCCATTAGCCAATTAAGATCCTAAAACAACTGAAATATGCGGACTAACTAAATATATCACTTCTAATAATCAACACTTTAATTACAAATGCTTAACTAACAGTATTAATGTACAATGGTTATATACAGTTTACAAGGTTTGAGCAAAGCCTTGTGAAAGTAATTGTTTTAATATAATGTATCTAAACAAGATTAAATATAAACAAAATTATTCTAATACTCTGAATATTCAACTAGTAAAGAATGAATGAATATGATTGTAATTGATATAACGAAAATATACAAATAAAATCAACGTTTAAATAATGCAATCGCAATTCATTCACATATAAACAAATCAAACAAATAATACACTAACTAAACTCTAGCTTATCAACAATAATAAACATAAATTATTCTCTCTGCATTTGTGTGAGCTCCTCTCATCCTGTGTCAAGTGAAAATCGATGACAGAAGCAAGCATAATACTTCCTGAAGAAATTCAAGGAAATGTTTCATATTCTGGAGCGGGTTTATGACGACAGAAAGACCAATAATTATATATCATGTGACCTTGAAATGTCCAATAACTGAGAATGAAATAAATTCCAATTCTCGGTATTGGTGTTATCAACTAGCTAGCATCAGACGTAAACTCAAAATACGTAGACAGATGATCAATCACATATATAAACTGAAACAACATATAATGAACAACATAAAGAAAAGCATGATATAAAATATTATGTGAAGAACAGACTAAATCTAATTCGACACAAATAACATTTCACATCAAGAAATTACATGAGAAGACAATGAAAAAAAACACTGCATAGTCTACACAGGACAAAATCCAAAGAGTAAACTGCTTTCTCATATAGTTTCAACAAAATGTGATCATCATATGGTCCAAAAAAAAAATTACCCTTAATCACCAGAAAACATATCTATTTAAACATGTTTTTGATCTGTTACCTCCTATCATGCAAGATAGAGGCAGATCTCTTAAAATAAGTTTTTTACTAAAATAAAGTAACAAAAAGATAATTATGTTGGGTTCTTTTAATAAAAAATATTTATATTAATAAACATTGTTTTTCAAAATAAGAAATTACTAGTCCACTAAATGCTCAACCCATGACCCATTTCCTTAATCATAGGACATCAATCTACAACTCACCTGAAAGAACAAAAACAAAATCAATATTAGATAATAATCAAAACAAATAATTTCAAAAGACAAGCTACATAATCTTTCGATTCTGTAGCTAGTCTAAAATAATAAAAATAAAATCAAAACGAATCTACCTATTATTTATCAAATAGAATCAAATCATAAAATATAAACAAACTATTTACCAATTTAGAAATTCAAAAGAGAGGCATCAGACAGGTCTAAATTTATAATGGTATTGAAATTGGTCGAATTTTTAATGATCACATTCTCAGATCGCTTAATACACTTAGCCTTGTGTGCGTTCGATCGAATGCATGCTCTGAGCTAGTTTTTCTCCCTCTTAAGCACTGAATTCTAGTGACCATTTGGTTCAATTGTGTCTGTAGGTAGGGGGCATCCCAATAATATCTTTCGATCCAATCGAAACAATTCACGCAATGCATTGGTTCTATGCTAGGCAAAGGCCGAGTCTGCTCTGTGGAGGGTAATTTATCATGTTCCATGTTTCATTTTAGATCATGTTGAATTACTAAAAAACTTCTTGTTTATTTAAGAAAGGGGGAAAATTCGATACGAAATTGAATTGTGGTGTATCGACATTGATATCTTCCCCAGGGATCTGTCATCGATATCATCCTCAGAATTTCGGTCATCGACCTCAATAACAAGGATAGATTTCTCATGATCACAATGTCAATTTCTTAGTGTTCTGGATATGAGTCGACCAGGTCTTTTATTTTTGAAGTTTATGTCTGGACTTCTCTATATCTCTCACCTACCCTGTTTCTTGATTTAAATTTCATTTAAATCAACCCGAAATGGCTCAAGATTAGGAACAACAAGGATTTTATCCTTTAGATCATCCAAAACCTCTTCTAAAGATTTCCTGGGAATAAAATCGCATCTTGGTTTCTTGCCTTTGGATGGATTTTGGACAACAATAAGGTTTTAAGTTACAGACATAGGGATTTCTTGTAGATTGACATGTAGGTTTTCCATAGAGGGTTTTGATCGACAAGGACTAGGAGGTTCATTAAAATGCAGAGGTAATTATTTCACGTTTTCAGGTATGGTGAACCCAGTTCTCCCCACGAAATCTTTCCAAGTATCCCCAAATTTAGATAATTGAGATATTACTAGAATTCGAATCAATCTGTGATGGAACAAACTAGACTGTGCATTTTGGTTTTGTCTTTGGTATAATTTGGCCATTTTCTGCAGGCTCCTAAGTAGATAGAATGGCATATTAAAATCAAAACCTAAAAATACCATCAATAAAAGAACATGATACAGGAAGACCAGACCGTATCTACCCTCATAGGTAACTAACTGCTTAAGTACCAAAAACAAACCATGCCATCGTCATTTAAATAAAACAATTGGTGTACCTTTTACACTGTAACTGGATTTCTTGGAAGCCATAAGTAAGTTCCATGGGATGCCTTCGAAATTCTGGTTTTTAAACCAGTGAGCTCCCTCTTGGGGAAATCTAGTAGCCTCTACAATCGAACCCTTGATCACTTCCAACTGTAAATCTCCAATTTTATCCCTAGCGCCATCGAAAGTCTGAGCAAAGGATTGAGCAAATTTGAGGTTGAAATCCTCGAATCATTTTATGAACCCATCCCAGCCATAAGCCATGAGGTCATCCACCACATCACCGTGTGAGAGGAGAGCCTATGAGCCATTCGTCTCGATCCTCACCACAAGCACCATCGATTTGGTCACACAAAACCAACAGGAGTATAAAAGGGTGGGGTGCATTCAAAAACACATGAAATAGAGGATGAGATCTATGTATTCGGAGGAGACCCGATACCTAAGGCTTCGGGAGAAATCCACCATAGAGACCATTTGGAAATTTGAGTGTATGCTAAACCAGAGGACGTGCAGAATGAAAACCATCTTGTCAAATGAATGCCAAACCCAGAAACGAAAACTGACCTCCCGAAGCAATGAATGCATGCTTGCGTTTGGAGGACGAAGGACTAATGTTTGAAGGCATGACTATCAGTCTTGTACCAGAACGACGATATTGTGATATGACTAGAAGGGATAGGATTCATATTTCAAAATACACCAAAGTTTTGTTTGATGCACTATTGTGGATATGGTAATGTGAAAATCAAAATAATCAAGGAATAAAATGCCTAAGGCATAACCCCAAGGTGGATAACTCATGTGCTAATGATAAGGGAGTAACCCATAATATGATAGGTTGACAAGATTTTAAGGTTCTTGAAATAATTTATATTCCCTTAGGTGTTATCCAATTTATAAAGGAAAGTGCACAAACTGTATGATGCATCCAAGCTAGAGCTTGTTCTAATTTCATGCTTACAGTCATGAAATTGAACAAGAGAAAAGAAAGATTAAAATAAATGAACTCATATGCACAACTAATCAAATGAATCTCTTCAAAACCAAAAGATGATAGAAATATTTGCAAACGGAATGAGGCAGCTACATAAAATTTTATCCCACTGAGATGGTATTTTATAATGATAAAATCGACATAAATAGTTAGCTGCCAAAAGGTAGGGATACCAATAGTGATACTAGTACAAACCTAGGTGACAAATTTTGGACCCCTTGGTTGTTGCAGAGTGTCACAACCTTAGAGTGCACATTTGTGGTGTGCATTTAGGACAAGAAGGTAGCAAGAAGAGTGATCATGCTTGAAAAGAAGAGGAATATGGAGGCTCCCCTAATAGTGGGGGAGATGAACTGATAATAGTAGATGGTCTTGTACAGTTGCAAGTAAATAACTCTCTAGTTCACCTTGTGAGAAGTTTCATAAGAAGATGGACTTACCCCCCTTTTGTACCACCCCCCTTCACAGTTTTAATCAAGAAGAAAAAAATAAATATAGTGAAGAGATTGGGGTAGAAGAAAGAGATGAAGAAAAGATAAGTGAAGAAACGAGTGAAGAAGAAGGTGAATTCAACAATACTTTACTCCAAGAAATAGTGGTGTTGAAAAATCAATCCCCTAGCAGTGAGAAAAGAGAAACTAGCTCGATTTTGAATATGGAAAATCAAGATAGTACACCGAGACTATCTGTGTTCCAAGGAAAGGGTAAGGATGATGCATAGCAACACTGGTTTACCTGTGAAGCAATCTGGTTTGTAAAGAGAATTATAGATGAAGAAACTAAAATTGTGAAACTAGAGACCAAGTTCAGGGATTGTTATAACACAAAATTCCACATCTATATTGCATTTGTTCCATGGCCTAACCCTTTCCCTTAGCTTGCTAAATAAATTCCCAAATTGCCTCATGCAAATAATCTAAAAAAAATGTATTTTTCACATATCCTTGAGCTCCTTTGATTAAAATCACAGACATCCGCAGCTTCTTAGATTGCAACCCATGGATTCCATAAAAAAATGCAAAAAAGAAAATAATTATGAGTTTTCAGGAGGGTTTTTGGGTTGGGCTCGTTTCCCAACATCCCCACACCTATACAAAATGAATTAAAAATCCCCCAATATATTGAAGAATATATAAATGAACCATTGAGGGGTAAGATGAGGACAAGTATTTTGGTGCAAGGTTATGTTGTTGAGATCTAGCAAGCTTCCCTATCCTTATTATCCTCTGAGTAACATTCCCCAATATGGAAACTCCTTTTCCAGGGCCTCTTTCCTTCTTATATAGTCATAGGGTGTTTCCTTATCCCTATTTGGGATATCCAAGGAAGATTATTGTGGATGAGTTTATGCTTGAAGGATCTGTGAAAGAACCTGAGAAATTGGATTCGAAGCAATGTTGAAAGCGAGTCAGGTTGTAATTAACCTTCATATTTGGTGCTAATAGAAGAGATTTATTTCCCTCCAAATTCCGTTTTCATTACAACCTTATGTGTCTTTTCTTAACATATTTTCTTTGAATACAGTACATGACATATATACTATTTGATCATATAAATACATTGTAGCATCGCTTGTCTTGGTTCCTTTTTGTAGGCTAGTTTTGACAAAGGATCATGAGCTCTTTAAGAAGCAGGAGCAGGGATTGGCATCAAACGGAAGACTTAAGGTGCACTCTTTACCCTTTCTTTCTTTCCCTAATTTATCCTAGAAAAAGTAGTTGTTATTTTAGTTTTGTCTACTTTTCTGTGAGGGAATATTTCAGTCTTCTCAATACAGTCTTAATATGTCGTGATTTGACCCGAAGTCACGGGAGAAATATCCCGCCAATAGGGATAGAGCCTTTACATAGTACATGAAGTATAAGGTTATTGTTCCAGTAGGAAAAGAAAGGTCCCTGTCCGAGATTGATAAAGATATACTTAGGGAGTTTCAAAAGCCTAAGTCAGAATCCCAATGCATTATATAAATCAAGGAGATCAAACAGAAGGAAGGAGAAACTGTCTGAGACTATGACCAACGGTTTAAAATATTGTTGATAGGATGACGTTCCAAATCCAGGATGTGAAACATAGAGAATGGTTTATTGCAGGGTTACACCCCATATCTGAGTCCTTCTCACCCAGTCAAATATGACAACTTAGGAATAGGTAGTGAAAATCACGATGCACTTGGAAGATACACATGGAGGCACAAAGACATCGGTTGTGTTGGCACAAGTTCAATCGAAATTGGACAACCTAATGATGTGGTTGCAAGACATGGTGAGAAAACTTGGTGTAATACATGTCTGTTTGAGGGGCATCATCGAGACGAGTTCCCTGTCCTTCCAAACTATGTGGAGATTAGTGTGACAAGTCCATTTCCATCTAGACAGTCCGAATGGTGTGAGATATGTAGATGGTGGGGCCATGTGCCACTCCATTTTCCCACCTTGTAGAAATACTAGATGAAAACCCACACTCCATTCTGTGAGTTCTGTAAATCTATCGGCCGTGATGTCAATATCTATTTCTTCTTCCAATTAATGCAACATAATACCCATGATGCATTCCAGGTACAGGAGGAGAAGAAAGGTGGTGAGTGCAGTGGCACAAAAAGATGTGGATACCAAGGAGGTCCCTATGGTGGATATGTGTGTAGTCATGACCATGGATATGGAAGAGGGGGAGGTAGGCCCCCCACATGTTTCAATTGTGGTGAGATTGTTCATGTCTCATGATTTTGTACCAAATTGTGTGTTCTTTGTTCATATTTATATTTCCCCGAGCATGTCACTAAAGATTTTCTCGACTTACTGAAGAAGTGGAAGAACAAGAAGACCAATTGTAACATGGTGCATGCCAAGCCGTGAAAGAACAAGAAGAAGAATGAGGAGGATGGATTCCAGGTAGTTACTCGTAGAGGGGCAAAGACAGGAATAGACTTCGAGCATAATGAAGGCTCGGGTCAAAATCTGGATGGCAAGATAAGGAGGGAACCTCAGAGCCCTCCAAAGTTTGATGTTTCTTAGCAGAAGTAGTTTTTGCGTGATGTATAGAGAACACTAGAAGAATAAAGATCACATGAGGTTCTGCAACATGTGACTCAGAGGTCAATTGAAGAGGCCCAAATCTAGGAGGAAGTGCAGAGGGTGACACAAAGGTCGCTAGAAGAAGCTTAGATCTATGAAGAAGTGAAATGTGCAATGTAAAGGTCACTAGTGTTGATGTTAGTGGTAGCATCAGATAGGTACATCCAAATTTGCATGTTTCTAGCATGTGGAAGTTGTCAAAGAATCTTCTAGTCTTGAGTTTACTTTAGTTCAAAGGAATTAATTAAAGTAAAGTTGTATTGATTAGTGAATTGAGTTATTTAAAGGACATTCTTAGCATGCAACATGTAATCTAAATCTTAAGTTGGTGTGAGAAGTAATCTCAGTCGTAGATCACTTTGGAGATTAGAAATATATTGTAACTCGTGATTATAAAAGTAGGACTAGGGTGAAGGAGGAAGACACTTGTGTGAGATACACTTGTGAGAGACGTGTGTTGATGGAGTCAACACGGTTAGGACTTTGAGAGGAAATCACTCTTGATGAGAGAGATCAAGACGACCTTGGTGAGAGACCAAGGTGAGGATATTTGGTGAGATTCCAAGGTTGAGGATATTTGGTGATATGACAAGATCGGAATATTTGGTGGAATTACAAGATCTAAGATAGTAAATAAGGACTTTTTCTAGTGTGAGGAGTGTAGGCGAAAATGACTTTTTCTTACACTAGAGTGAGGAGATCTCACAAGTTGGGTGAAGATATTTCATCCAAGTGTTGATGTAGAGAGGTTTGGATCATGAAGGCATGTTATTCAAGATCTTGTATAGGTGGAGAAGGACTTCCATTTAGAGGTCATACATGTCAGGGAGGAGAGAGAGTAGAAACAACTACAGGTGGGTTTTAGAGGATAGAAGCCATAGGGAAGAGCAGTGTCATATGGAGCTTGTCGTACGGGATTTATGTACATATATGTGGGTCATGACTCATAGTTTAGATAGTCATAGATATATGTGGGTCACATAAGGGAAATTCACAAATTTCCACGGGTCACGGAAAGGAAAGTCATGTATTTCTTGGTAAACGTGTCAGAACAGGTCGTACAACAACACAGTTGTTTCCAAGTTTTTCTGTAGTTTATAATTCTATTAGTGGACCACTTTCCCTGTTACAGGAGCCCTGATTTGACCTTAATAAAAGCATGATTCAAATTTTTTTCCCTCCAAGTTTTTTCCATGGGTTTACCCAAAATATTGGTGTTCTTATGTGCTTGATTTGGTTTCCTTGTTTATGCTTTCACTGTATGTTTAGTTGATTACTCATCTGTGATTTTAGTAGTTAAGGTGATTTTATTTTATCTAATTGTCGGGTGTTGAGTAGAGTGGTAAAATATCAATATGGTATTAGTGCATACCAAGGGTTGAATCCACTTCGGAATATTTTTCAACATGGTATCAAATTCGAGGATTTGAAGGAAAGAGGGATCCTAGTCTTTGAAGGGAGGAAACCAAGAGGGCATGTATTATCAGGTAAATAACCAGTAGGGTAAATCAAAGAAAATATTTTAGGGAAACAACCATACAGGTCAGTACATGGGAAGTTTTTGCAGAGGGTTATCATATAATATCTTGAATATGGTAAAAAAAATGAAGATTGAGGACAAGTTAGAAGGGGAAACAAACTTTCAGTCATGGAAGGAAAGGAATATTCTTCTGATGGAGGATACTGACCTCAAAGAGTATGTTGAGGGTGTGTTTTAAGTTCCTATTGATCTGTAGAAATTGGCATTTCATAAGAAGAAGGAAGTGAAGGCCAAGCAGATGTTGTTAGAATCGGTGAAGGATCACTTGATTTTGCACATTGCTGAGAAGAAATATGCCAAGGAAATGTATGATGCTTTGGTGAGTCTATACCAAAACACGAATATAGGCAGGTTGCTACATTTGAAGCACCGACTTCAAGTTGTTATCATGTCTAGTGAGGATATGGTTGTTAATTATATTATGAAGATTAAACATATCCAAGATTTTCTTATAGTGATTAGTGAGATAGTACAAGATATTGAATTGGTGAATGTAGCATTGAGAGGTCTTCCCAAGTCTTGGGAACAAGGGATTTGTGCACGTGAGACAATTCCATGGTTTGATAGACTATGTATTGATTTTACTTAGGAGGAGACTCTTTTAGAGTCTAGGGATGGTTTGAAGAGTAGCCATGATGAATTTTTTTATCTTGCTAGCCAAGCAAGGAAAGGAAAGTTCAGAAAGATTGCTAGTAGAGAGTCAACCACTCAAGATGGCAAGAAGAAGAAGGACGTGAGAAAATTGAAGTGTTTTTCATGTCATAATTTTGGACATTATGCAGGGAAATGTCCACATAGGAATAAGGGGGGAAATGAAATTCATTTAGAGGTAGTTGCATCGACAAATACTCAATTATATGAACTTTGCAAGAATTTTTAACAGACAAAGTTTTGACTTATTTCCTAGACTTCCTTGGGAAATATATCAGATGGTGAATGTTTGATAGATAGTGGAACCACATTTCATATGACAAGAGCGTGATAGGTTCTCAAGAGATTCACGGAGTCTGACTTAGAAATGCATTTGGAATTTGGTACGGGGACCAAGCATGGAATGAAGGGATTTGGAATAGTGCCATTCTGGATGGAGTCAGGAGGCACATTGAGAGTGTAGGATGTGCTATCGGCGCCAGAATGCAAGAGGAATGTGATATCAGAATCAATGACTATAAAGAATGGATTTTACCTAGCGTTCCTGGATGGAAAGGTGCTTATCATTCCCAAAGGATCTAGCTCAGAAAAAGAAATTTTCTTTGGAGTTAGAGGAAGAAACTTGTATAGGTTAAAGGGAAAGACTATGAGAGAAATTTCCAACATCATAGTGACAAAAAAAAGGAATTAGGTAGATCCAAAGTTTTATCATCTCATAGGGAGTTATCCTTTAGGTTTAGATGAGAAGGAGAAACCTTCCAAGTCTGTCAAGAAGGAGTCATGGTACGATATGGACATGAAATATGCTCGGTAGAAGGAGACTTATAGGAGCATGTTCAGAGGTAGTGAGTCTTCATAGACAGGTCAGACCATCATGGAAGAGATATATTTTGTGTCAAAGGGAGAAACCAATCAGGTATATTGGAGAGAATTCATGGTATTAGATCGGGTAGCGAAGATTGAGACAACTCTAGTTGGGAGAAGTACCTTCCTCACTAAGAGGGAGTGTTGATGTTAGTGGTAGCATCAGATAGGTACTTTCACATTAGCATGTGTCTAGCACATGGAAGTCGTCAAATAATATTATAGTCTTGAATTTACTTTAGTTAAAAGGAATTAATTAAAGTAAAATTGTATTTATTAGTGAATTGAGTTATTTAAAGGAAATGCTTAGGATGCAACATCAAATCTAAATCTTAAGTGGGTGTACGAAGTAATATTAGTTGTAGATAACTTTGGAGATTAGAAATAAATTACAACTCATGATTATAAAATCAAGGCTAAGGTGAAGGAGGACGACACTTGTGTGAGATACAATTATAAGAGACGTGTGTTGAGGGAGTCGACATGGTCAAAACTTTGAGAGGAAGTCACTCTTGATGAGAGAGATCAAGAGGACCTTAGTGAGAGACCAAGGTGAGGATATTTGGTGAGATGCCAATATCGGGAGGCTCTTGGTGAGATACCAAGAGCAAGAGACCTTTGGTGAGATTCCAAGGCTAATGATCTTTGGTGAGATGATAAGATCGAGATCTTTGGTGAGATGACAAGATTGATATATTTGGTGAGATGCAAAGATCGGAGATAGAAAAGAAGGAACTTTTCTAGCGTGAGGAGTGTAGGCGAAAACAAGGACTTTTTCTTACACTAGAGTGAGGATATCTCACAGGTTGGGTGAAGATATTTCATCCAAGTGTTTATTCAGATAGGTTTAGATCATGAAGGAATGTGATTCAAGATATTGGATAGGTGGAGAAGGAATTCCATATAGAGGTCATACAGGTCAAGGAGGAGAGAGAGTAGAAGTAACTGCAGGTGGGTTTTAGAGGACAGAAGCCACAAGGAAGAGAAGAGTCATACATATCTTGTCATACAATATTTTTGTACATATTCACAGGTCATATTTTATATAGTCATGAATATCTGTGGGTCACATAAGGGAAAATTCTAGATGACTACGGGTCATAGAAGGGAAAGTCATAGATTTCTTGGTAAAAATGATAGAACAGGTCATACAACATCACAAGAGTTTCCAGGTTTGTCTACAGTGTATAATTCTCTCAGTGGGCCATTTTCCCTATTACGAGAGACCTGATTTGACCTTAATAAAATCATCATTGGACTGGTTTTCCCTCCAGGGTTTTTCTATGGGTTTACTTGAAACCTTGGTGTTCTTATCTGCTTGATTTGGTTTCCTTATTTATGCTTCTATTGCATGTTTATTTGATTACTGAGTTGTGCTTTTAGTAGATAAATTGATTTTATTTGAGCTAATTGTTGGGTGTTGAGTAGAGTGGTAAAACATCAACATGGCATTAGTGCATACCAAGGGTTGAATCCACTCAAGAATATTTTTCAACAACTGGAAGAGGCTCGCACGAGTGAATAATTACAACGCATGAAAAAGAAATCGTTGGAGGAGGCTCGCATGCACAAATAATTCCAATGCATGATGCAACAATCGATAGAGGAGGCTCATAGAAAGACTGATTTGTCACACACTAACAAGGAGGCATACAAAGAACATCACCAGGAGGCATTGCAATGTGCATTGCACATAGAAGTCTTACAGAAACTATATCATAAGGAAAATTTTCATAGAAGTCAAACAATGAAAATTTTCATATATTTAAATCCATGGAGGTACCCTCTGCACATCATTAAATACAAGAAAAAATGACATGAAGTGGTCATACATTCAGAGGAAATCACTTCAATATCATAAGATAAACAATACACAGTAACATTGTACATGCCATGAAAATTGTTGCTACATCTTTTATTAATGGGGATCTGATACGAGAAGCCATGAGATGAGAGGGATGGTTTTTACAAGAGCACATACATAGAAAAATAAGCACAAACTAAAGCATAACATAGGGGATGAATCTATTGAATCCTGCAACCTTGAAAATGTAGAAATTTTGATACAAATTAAGTATTCTTGTGATTCTCCTGATCTAATAATTATACGCCACTGTTAAATACATAATCACTTCTACTATTATTCTTGCGGAAAATTAAACCACGATCACAACCACAATCACAAAGTGAAATATCAATAACACACAACACATAAGTTTTACTGGGAAAGCGTAAAGCTAAAAACCCCACTATCATATATTATGTATATCATGAATCATGAAACAATCTCATACAAAACTCTAATCCAAGAGCTCTCAGTACAATACAATTGTCTCACACTGTCATACAAAAATCAACAAATACATGTGCCAATTTCCGTGTCCAGACAACTTGCCTCCTCTGCACAATCTCTGCAATTCAAATTCTCATAATGATCGAATACAATTTCCTAGTTTGCACATGCTCATAAGCATATCCACTGCATGTGTGAACAAATCACAACTATTAGCCAAACTGTCCCTTTCACATGTTATCTCAACTGGGTCTCCATTGGATTTGACATGCATGTAGTTAACTGTGGAAAATCTTCAGTTGCATGTGAGTTCACTGAATAACTGAACTCTCACTAGTGCATGTTTAGTTACAACTAGTACAACTGATCTCAACTCACTTAACTACACTTATAATTATGTTACAAATCCAACTCACTCAGTTATGAATGAAATAATAGATTAATATTTATTGTCCAATTTATTTAAGGGAAAAATAAATTAGACACATGTTTCTTGTTGACTTTTCAACACACCCTCTCAACAAGAAAGGGATTATCCTTCACCCCAATCATGTCTCTATGATATTCAAATTTTCTCTTGGTGAGCACGTTCATCAAAATGTCGGCATCCTGATCTTCCATAGGAATGTATTGAAGCAACATGATCTTTCGCTACACACAATCTCTGATATGATGATACCGGATATCTATATGCTTAGATCTGTCATGAAACACATGATTAATCAAGAGTTTAATGCAACTCTGATTATCACAATAAATCATTGTCGGATCTAAATGAGAACCAAACAAACCAACTCTGATTATCACAATAAATCACTATCGGATCTAAATGAGAACCAAACAAACCAACCAAGATCTTCGTCATCCAGATAGCCTCACATGCATCTTGACTCACTTCCATGTATTCTGCTTCCGTTGAACTAAGTGCCACGGATATTTGTTTCCTGTTGTACCAAGAAACAACTATAGACCCAATACTAAAGATCCCTCCTGATGTGCTCTTTCTGTCCGTTGGGCTGCCTGCCCAATCTACATTCGTGAATCCATGCAAATTCACCTCATCCGTCTATCTGTACCATAATCCATACTCATATGTTCCCTTCAGATATCTCAGGACATGCTTACCCTCCTTCCAAAAGAGTTTGGTAGGCTTAACCATCGCTTGACTTATTTGGTTAACCACATAGAAAATGTTTGATCTCGTGCTCACTAAATATATTAGCGAACCCACTAACCGTCGATAGACAGTAGCATCCACTACCTCTCCAGAAGTAGCATCCTCTTTCCTCCAGTTTCCTGGAAGAGGAGTATCCATGGGTTTGCAGCCCTCCATGTGAAACTTACCCAATATCTCTCTTGCATACTTTCCTTGAGACACAAAAATTTCACCATCTCGTTGCCATATTTCCAAACCAAGGAAATAATGAAGAAGGCCCAAATCCTTCATCTCGAACTCCTTTGCAAGGTCCTCCTTGCATGAGTGTATCAGCTGCTCATCACCAGTCAATATTAAATCATCAACATAAAGAACAATGATTAAAAGCTTACCCTCCACCACAATTTGGTATAGGTTTGCATCTGCTTTACTTTTGGTGAAGCCCAATACGGTGAAATAGCTATCTATATGAGTGTACCAAGCACGTGGTGCTTGCTTCAACCCATACAATGCTCTCTTGAGTCTGCACACATGCGACTCTTTGTCAAAGGTCTCAAAACGTTCTGGCTATTCAATGTACACTTCTTCCTCAATGATCCCATTGAGGAACACAGTTTTTACATCCATATGATGAATGCACCAGCCCATCTGCGCTGAGAGTTCAAGGATGGATCTTATGGAAGAGTACCTTGTGATAGGTGCAAAGGTCTCATCATAATCTATCCCCTCGATCTATGAGAATCCTCGGGCCACAAACCTGGCCTTGTATTTCTCCACACTCCCATCAGGAGCTTGCTTTACCTTGTAGATCCATCTCGAACCTACCATTGATTTATCAATTGGTCTTGGGACAATTTCCCATACACTGTTTTGACAATGGATTCATACTCCTCTACCATAGCATCAACCCAAGTGGGGTCCTGCACTGCTTCCTGAAAGGAAGATGGTTCGGTCACAATACATTTTCTCATGAGAGCCATGTATCCAGCAAATCGATCAGGAGACTGTATCTGTCTGCGTTGTGAAGTAGGGGATCCTACATTCTGTGCAACATCTAGTATCAATCTGTCATCTTCCATGGTGCGCTTTCTGCCATTTCTGATGGATGGATCTGCTTGAGTAGTTTCCTCCACTCCATGAACCTCCTCATGTCGTTGATCCACATCTTGAGACTCATCCTTGGGAACCATCAGTTCCTCTTCTGCATGCAAGTCTAGCTCCCTCTCAAGCGACAACCGCATGGCTTTCCCCTCATCGAATTTTATATCCCGTCACATAACAGTCATCTTACTGTTGAACAAATACACAAGACAATTATGGGCTGTTTCTGTTTACCCCACAAATATCCCAACTTCACCAGTCGGTTCCAGCTTCTTCCTGGCATCCTTGGTCACATGCACATAAACAGATGAGCCAAAATTTTTAAAATGAGAAACATCAGGTTTATTACTAGTAAAAGCTTCTTCAGGTGTACTCATGCCAAGTACTCTATGAGGAAAATGGTTCTGCACATAAATCGCAGTATTGCATGCTTCTACCCACAAATGCATTGGTAGGCCCTGATCATGCAACATCGCTCGTGATGCACCCACGATCGTTCTGTTCTTTCTCTCCGTGACCCCATTTTGTTGTGGGTTATGAGGCGCTATGAGTTCTCTTCGAATTCCTTCTCTGCTGCAGAAGTCTTTGAATTCGTTAGAGATGTATTTTCCACCATTATCACTCCTTAGAGCCTTCACTTGATTCCCCGACTCTTTCTCCACCAATGCTTTAAACTCACAAAACTTTGAGAATGTTTGATCTTTCTTCTGCATGAAGAATATCCAGCATTTACGAGAAAAGTCATCAACAAAAATAACATAATACCTGTGTTTTTTTGTTGAAGCAACCGAGAATGGTCCACACACGTTCATGTGAATTCTCTCCAGGATTACCGAAGCACGGTTCTCCTTTTCATGAAAGGTGGAATTTACATACTTCCCCAGGGTGCACCCCTTGCACTGATCTAGCTGAGCAAGTGTTCCCGTTGGAAGTCTAGTAGATATTTGCTACATGATCTTCAAGGCTCCATGATTAAGATGGCCTAATCTCTTGTGCCATAATTCGCCCTCATCTCGGCTCACCACTTTTTCTACCTTGCTTATCATGGCATTGCAGCCATTTACCTCTAGCATGTAGAGATTCTTAACTCAAATCCCTATCTTCTTGACTTGACCTATTACTTTATGTCACAGGTAGGATTTACCACTCCTAAAAACAACATCATAGCCTCTGTCCTCCAACATTGAGACTGAGACCAAGTTTTTCTTCAGACCTGGAACATGCATAACATTTTTCAATTGAAATGGTTTACCTAACTCCCTCTGAAAGGTAATGGTACCAATACTAGTTGCACTGTATCATCCATCGTCGCCCATCTCTATATTCATTCTGAGATCTTTCTCCTCCAAGTCAATGAAAGACTCTTTATCTCCCGTCATGTGGAAGGAAGCGCCACTATCCAAATACCACACCAATCCCGATGCACTTGAAGCCATGCATGTGATCAAAGTGAAGTCAAGTTCAAATTGTGAGACAAGAGCCTCACCAGTTGTAGCTCCAACAACCATCTTGTTCTTCTTCTTCTGTGGATAGTTAGTAGCGAGATGCCTATGTTCATGACAGTGAAAACACTTCACTTTGGACAAATCCATCTTCTTGACTTTAGACTCGGATTTTGATTGGAATTTCTTCCCTTTCCCTTTCCTTGCCTTGGTAGTCAAAGCACAATCCTCTTCATTATCATGCTTTGATGAATATCCATCTCTGGTGTTCCGTCTAAACTCCTCTTGCACTAGATCCGACCACAGTCGTTCCAAATCTAGAAATTTTTCCCTTCCATTGACAGAGTCTTGATAACTGTGACAACTCTTAGGAAGCCCTAGGAGCACCAAGATCACCAAATCATCAGCAACGACTGTTATTCCCACACTTCCAAGCTCATCCTGACATTGGAAAAACTTCGTGAGATATTTTGGAATGGTTTCGCCTTTCTCCATCTTGATCTTCCTGAGTTTATCTTTGAGCGCCAATTTCCTATGGTCGCTACAGTTTTGGAACAGATCTGTCAAAACCTTCCACATTGCATATGGTGTGGTTTTCCCATGGAGACTTGAGACAATGTGGTCTCGTACTCCCTCCAACAAAATCCTCCTCGCCTTCGCCACTTTATTTTGCCATGCATCAAGATTTGCAGTGTCTGTCGCATCCATCTTAGGAACATATGTGTCAATGTAACCCTTCAAGCCATTGTCTTCAAGCACTACTTCCATCCTGTCCTTGCAAGCAATGTAGTTAGATCTTCCCTCGAGTGCGTACTCCAACCTCAATCCATTGAAAGACATTTTCGATCTTGAATCAAGTGTCGCACCAAGAAAATATTGCAAATTCGAATGTTATCCAACCACCAAAACTCAACTCCTGCAATCCCTTTTCCCTGGGAGGTTCGCACCCCTCCTAAGAGTAGCCTGAGGGAAGTTTGCACCCTGCCTGTGTGTAGCCTACTAACTTTCCTGGGAAGTTCGCACCCTGCTCCACTGTAGCCTGCGAGAATGCCAATGAAGTTCGCACCCTGCTTCACTGTTAGGGTGAGGGAAGTTTGCACCCTACTCCACTGTATCCTGCGAGAATGACAAGGGTTCGCACATTGCTAGAGACGGGACCTGCGAGGATGCAATTATGTTCGCACCTCACTTCCGTGACTCCGTGGCCTTCGTGGCTCTGATACCATGTAGAAATTTCGATACAAATTAAGTATTCTTGCGATTCTCCTGATCTAACAATTATACGTCACTGTTAAATACATAATCACTTCTACTATTATTCTTGCGGAAAATTAAACCACGATCACAACCACAATCACAAAGTGAAATATCAATAACACACAACACATAAGTTTTACCGGGAAAGCGTAAAGCTAAAAACCCCACTATCATATATTATGTATATCATGAATCATGAAACAATATCATACAAAACTCTAATCCAAGAGCTCTTAGTACAATACAATCGTCTCACACTGTCATACACAAATCAACAAATACATGTGCCAATTTCTGTGTCCAAACAACTTGCCTCCTCTGCACAATCTCTGCAATTCGAATTCTCACAATGATCGAATACAATTTCCTAGTTTGCACATGCTCATAAGCATATCCACTGCATGTGTGAACAAATCACAACTAATAGCCAAACTGTCCCTTTCACCTGTTATCTCAATCGAGTCTCCACTGGATTTGACATGCATGTAGTTAACTGTGGCAAATCTTCAGTTGCATGTGAGTTCACTAAATAACTGAACTCTCACTAGTCCATGTTTAGTTACAACTAGTACAATTGATCTTAACTCACTTAACTACACTTAGAATTATGTTACAAATCCAACTCACTCAGTTATGAATGAAATAATAGATTAATATTTATTGTCCAATTTATTTAAGGGAAAAATAAATTAGACACATGTTTCTTGTTGACTTTTCAACAGAAAATCGGTCTGTGTCTGAGGGGATATTGATCAAACAAATTAGGTATAAGATACTCTTAAATTCCCCAAAGTGTAGACCCTAAAAATGAGCTCCTTATGTTCATTTATAGATTCTTCTTCTTGAGAGAAACAACTCTTTCAGACCAATACTGCTTCTTGAACATGATTTCCACTTGTTAGAATATTGATACCTCCTATGGTATTTTAACTCCTTTCAATTTTAAAACTAATATTCATGTGATTTTGCTAGGTAAAAATAGCTTTTTACCCCCAAATTTGAAGAGTTATTGTTGGATGGAGTGTGCTTTCCTCGTCTAATTTATCCTTCATGTGGATCTTTTGTGTTGGCTTGATGAGGTTCTTGTATGTAGCACTAGGCCCATTCAACCATCGAATTATTTGGATTGTTGACTTGTTGAAAGGCCTCCCAACACCTTCTACTCAGAACAAATTTCATTCTAGTGTGGAGTATCAATGAATGAAGATTTTAATCTCATTTTTCAAGTTTTTTATGCAAACTAGTTAATTGTTACAACTACACGTTAGGGTAGACTCCCTAATGTCCTTCTGATTTTGATGTTGCGCTAATGATGCTAAAGAAGGACATACTTCCCATATTGATGTGTGGAACAAATTCTCCCAACATATGTAGCTAGGATGGCTGATAATTTCCTCCTGTGGGAGGAGTTTGTACAAGTGGTCATCGTCTGCTATATTTGGCACCAGGATAGCTTATCAACGAAAAATATACTATTTGTAGATTGGTTTTACCTTAATATTCCTATTTTTTCCTTATAGGATCTTGACACATGCCAAGTAAGACAATTTCAAGGGCAAGGTGATTGGTCACACTTAGCCAAATCTGTTGAGATATGAGGCATGTGCGAATGGACATGTCAAGGCAATGATTATTTTCTTCTTACGGCTACAAGGAGGGATATGATGATGGGTGAAGGATGGAAAACATGATGCTAGATATCTTGTTATACATTAAATATTTTCAAACCTATTTGGTAGGCTGTTAGTGAATCTCTCCACTCACCTAAGACATTTTCCCTCATGCCCCTATTTGAAACAAACATCCTTTTCCCTATGATTCAGAGCCTTCTTAGGTTTAGGAAAAATGCATGAAATTCAGATGACATGATGTTGATGTCAATGTGGATTCGTAGACATATGGACACATGGAAGCTTGAAATTGATCCATGTAGGCGTTGAAGTGTCCTCAAGGACTCAACATAAGTGTGATCGGGCTCAACATGGAAACCAAACTAATGGTGGTCCTTTTCATCATAGGTGGTGATTCTTGATAGGCTCAAAAATATGATTCATTGACTTGTCAGGTTCTCATCAGCTTTGTCGGTGTCCAGGTGGACTGTTATGTTATTTCTAGGTGGTGCTAAGTGAATGGATAGATATGTGATGAGTTGGTGGATATGCAACCTGGAAGGACTAGAATACCACTGTTGCGACCCTAGGGGAGTGGTTTTAATTTTTTGTATCTTACTGTGCGACACCATTAACTCTTCCCCATGTATCTCCTTAAAATATTTGTCGCATCCCAATGCTGTGTTAACTCCTGAACACCTTTCCAATCTGACATGCATCCTTAACCGTTGTTCAGGCTCGCTTTCTATCATAAGATGACCGAGCCTACACTTTCTCTTGTGCTTTCTCCTTAAGACTTAGTTATATGATATGACCTCTAATGAAAGGGGCTTAAACATTCTTTGAGTGTGATAAGTTCCTTTATGCTCCCAATAAGCACATGAGTATTTGAAAATCATATCCAGGTGCTTAGGGCTTGATTTTTCACAGCAAAATTCCCTATATTCCAACCATAGCATATTTTATCTATGACCTATATATGTTCCCTTTCTGGCCTCTTGCTCTTGAAATTTGTCCCCATAATTGCGATTAGTGTGCACACTAATTACTAGATCAAATACAATACTGACATCGGCTCTAGCAGGGATTGCATACCCCTGCGATCTACTGAGAATTATAGACCAAATGCCTTCTCCTATTGGGTTATGAATTCTGCATTAAAACCAACTATTCCCTGTGTACCTGAAAAACTAATTCTAGAGGTGAATTTGTTTTTCTCAATAGATTAAAGTTAAAACCCTAACTTCTTGCTTGTGTAAAATATGGTGAATGAATTAAAATTAAAAATACATAACATGAATGGAGAAATATTTATTTATGTATAGGGTAAGAAAATTTTCAACATTCAGTACTACAAGAAATGGTTGAGGAACTTCCCATTAACGGGAGGCCCAAACATGCCACCATCTAGTTGTGCTAGCTCATATGTATTTTTGTCTTGTGCTGAAACTATCTAGAAACATCAAATCCATAGGTTGTCAATTTTTCCATGCTTTCCCTTTTCTTCTCTTCTGACATCCCACTTTAAGACTAGATCTCTTGTCACAAAGCTTCTCTGCTTGGACCTCTTGTCAAATATTTCTTTCATTCTTTCCTGGTAATCTTGAGACCTCAATTGTACATGATCTCTTCCCTGTTGGACTTCAATTAGTTGGTTGATTCTTCTTTGCATATAATTTGACTTTTCCTCTTCATCTTGCAATGGTTTCATCACAAGAAGACTGAGTTGTATGGGAAAAATAACTTCCATCCCATATACCATATGGAATGGAGAAGTACCAAGGGAACTTTTGATTCTCACTCTATCTACCCCGACTACATATTTTAGGTTGGAATCCCAAGCTTCCTTGTTTTGGGAAAACACCTTCTTGATGATCTTAGTGAGGTTCTTATTGGATGACTCAATAGAGCCATTTCCTTGTGGATAATATGCATTGGAATTTCCCAACTGTATATTGTATTTTTGGAAAAATTGCATTAGCTTGGTAGATTTAAATGTTTGGGAATTATCATTTATAATCTTCCCGAGGAATCCAAACCTTGCTAAAATGTTCTCCTTGAGGAACTTGATGATGACTGAATCAATTGATTCCCTAGTAGGGATTGACTCCACCCACTTTGTGAAGTAATCTGTGGTTTTCACAATCCATTTGTGCTTCCCACTTGAATTTGGATTGATTTCACCAATGAAGTATAGTCCCCATTGTTGGAAGGGTGTTTCTTCTTTGACAGGCCTAAGTGGAAGAGGCTGCAATTTATGCTTCCTTGCAAATATTTGACATTCTACATAATCCCTAACCATGGAGTTCATATCATAAAATAATGAGGGCCAATAATAGCCATCTCTGAGGATTTTTTACGTAGTGGGTCTCCATGCATGATGACCCCCACATATCCCTTTATGAAATTCATTGATAATTTCCGTAGTTTCCTATTCAGTCAGGACATTTAGCAATATTCCTACTGGGTCCTTCCAAAGTAAATTTCCTCCCAAAATACAGTACTTCACGGCCTTGATCTTGATAGACCTAGATTTATATTTGTCCCATGTTGGTGAGAAACTTAGATTATAAAGATAGAAAATCACATCTTTATACCAATCAGATTCAACAAACTTAGGGCTTACCTCAGAAGATGGTTCTTGTGATTCATCCTCTCCTTTCTCTTCTACGATGATGTTTTTTGTTAGATAATTTAATTCAATGGCCTTGTAATTTGATTTAGACATGATTTTGACCAAGTCTTGTCCCTTTACCAACTTGGTGGGATTTATATCCAAATCATATTTCTGCATCTTGGAAATCCATTTTCCTCTTCTTCCTTCACTATCTATGTGAGGATGTCATTGATGGCATTGTTAGGTACATAAGAAAATGTTTTGGAGTGTAATGTATAATATTTGAATGCTTTTAATGGCTTAACCAAGGCATATGCTTGTTTCTCCAAATTACTATATTTAAATTCTGCATCTCTCAAAGCTCTGCTGAAAAAGGCTATATATTGCTCCTGATTTTCATGATTGTTTTGAAACAAGACAACAACTACTGTATTTTCTGAAGAAAAACAAAAAAAAGAAGAATCCCTTATCATAATTCGGGCTGACTAAAATTGTGGATTCTCACAATGCCTCTTTGATTACTTGTAAATATTCTCTAGCCTCAGGAGTCCACTTCACTTCATGATTTTTCTTTAACATGTTAGTGATATGCCTAACCATCTCAACAAATTTTGGGACAAATGTTCTCAGGAAGTTGATTCTACCCAGGAAGGTGTTGAGCACTCAACACACCTTAAAAAAAATTGAATTTTTTTCTCTTTTTGGGTACCACTTGTTTTCTTTTCTTCTTTCTGAGTTGAGATCGTTGTGTAGGGATCATTAAGTTTTTCTTCCATGTCGCATCATTTATCACATTCGGGTTTATTTAGACCTGTCAAATTGAAACCTTTTTTCTCTAAAAATAACTTGGCATTTTAACTAAGAATTCATAGCTAAAAGTATGCCCCACACACCTATTTTCGGCATCGACAAAATCCAAGCAGAAAAAATGACCATGTAGTGACAATAATATTCGATCATCGATTTATCATTGGCATCGGGGAAAAAAAGGAGAGGGATTGTGCTAGTTGTTCGCAAAGAAGATTCAAGAAATGACCGATATCCCATCGATGTCTGTGAAATATGAGAGGGATAAACATTGACATGGGCCATGACGAACCTCTGATGACCAATTACTGATGCTTTTGTTCGGGGTCAGTGAAATATCAAATATTTAAATCATGGAAAAATTTTGCGTCGACACATGTCGATCACCGATCACCGATGCATGTTCGACGTTGACAAGTTTTGAGGGGGGTAATCCGGGAACACTTGTTTAAACATATCGTTGATTGTCGATCCTTGATAATTTTTTAGCATCGACAGGGTAGGACATGTTTGTTAAAATGTGTATCTAACGAAAATCCTCGATTCCAAATAAACTCTTAAACGAAGAATTCAATTTCAAACGCCACGTGTCTTTGACGTGTAGGCATTTCATACAGCCTAGTTTCATCCCAAGTCACCTTAGGTTTCCACATGTCCTAGTCATACTTCCAGGTCAGCATTTCCACATTAGCGCTATACGACAAGATGGATCGACATCAGATCTTTTTCTAAGAGATATCAACGAATATTGTCTAGAGAAAAACATCGACTCTCGATCCACCCGTTTAAATTAGCAGAATGATGGGATGTTTTTCAGCACAAAATAAGATCAGATTCTACCATTTAATAGGATAATTAATGTTTTTCTCCACATACATTCTACCTTGTGCGCCGATCGAATAATGGGAATTTGAAATCGCCGACGAAACACAATGTAGCCCACTCCTGAGTCTCCAACCTACAACTACATTTAATCTCAAGCATAATATGAATCTGGCGACAGATTTTGTGGAACCACACTTACACCTTGAATTAATGAATTGATGTGACAAGGTAAGTATTCTCTGCATTTAAATCACTAAGACAGTTTTGAACCCCAACATTCTGCACACTAGTTTCTCATGTCTAGAGCAGTCGAAGAAATGAAAAGAGCATCTCAAGAGTTTCACTTTCTTCTTAGAATTTCAAAACTAAGTTAAGCTAGTGCAAAGAAGAGGTATGTGTTAATTTTATCATTTCGGCAGTCACACTTTATTTATATATCAGTATTCTCTCTGCAACACGATGTCTAACTCTTCTCTCTGTGCAGAAAAATGCCTCCAAAGAAGCCAATGACCAGATACTTGCCAAGGGAACCAAAATTGAAGGAAGCGGAGGTTGGTGAAGGATCTTCTCCCGACACTGCGAGGTAGTTGGAATTTTCTACTAGAGAGGAACCGGTCATCAAAATGTCAGCTAAGAAATAATTTTCTCATCCCACTTCTTTTGGCGATATAGAAGCAAGCACCGGGTCAAAGACAATTCTCCTACAATGGGGATATTTGTTCAATATAATTAATTGGGAATATTACCCTGAATTTATTCCCCACGGTGACCCAGATGTAAGGGTGCTTGATGACTAGTTTTTTTTGAAAATCCGGCTCTCATGCCTGCATATGGTATCCTATTGAACCTTGGTCTTTCCTTGTATTGAGACTCTTGGATGGATAATTAGCTATACAGATGCGATGAAGTGCCTATTCAATGATGATAATGGCGTATGTGTTGATGTTTTTCTCCCCACGGGAGTCCATAAATATTACAAGATCAGGGACCCGCAGGAACGGTTAAACACATATTTCATAGTGAGGTTCTATGAGTTCCATGATACCGGCCGATTAATGGTCTCATGGTGGAAGGAAGACAAAAAAATCACAAACCGAAACAACTTCTAGTACAGGACAACAAATATAAGGGAGCCATACGTTTATTTAATGGCTCTAATATAACAATTGTACAGGGAGATGTTAGGACCACACAATGTACCTTTTTGCCTATACTTTTTGTCACCATTATACTCTTGATCACCTATGTTATCACTGAAATTTCGTCCGCATAGGGCGACAAGAACTCCGCATCATCAGCACAGAAAAAAAGTCGTTCATGGCACAAGGATTAACTCCACAGCACAGCAAAAGGGTCAAAACTATGCAAAATGGCCAAAAAATTAAAAAGCGCTATGCATCCACTGAGCGCGCGCGCACGCGTAACATCTTCGTATCTGGAGCGTATATGCGCGGCTGTGGGGTGCAAAACCCGCGCGCCTGCCAAACGGCGCATTTATGAAGCTGGTCGGCCTCCCAACCACTAATGGATCGGCTCCCAAGTCGATTTGACATCA
>JZKD02S0829164.1:155254-175219 GCA_000966675.3 Picea glauca
TTTTGGAATTGAGCATATATAGTGCGTGGTTATCTTTGAAATAAAAGACTTCCCTGGGTTGATAATTTATGTATCACTTGATTGTTTGAATCAATTAAGCAATTATAGTGACCAATAGGAGAGAGATTTCACTAAGTTCTTAGAGGCATGGATGCCCCTAGAATACACTGTGGCCATCTCCAGGAGTAGCTTCAATTGGGGAGAAATCATTTTTAATAAATTGAGTACCAACATATTGCAAGCTCAGACACCAAAGCATGGAGAAGTGTCCGCTTTTCACATGGCTTCATATCTGCTAGACATAATCTGCGCAAGGAATGTCTTCTCCGACATGAATCTGAGTTGGCATGTCACCGAGCTACCTATACAAGTCTACCTCAACATCATTTGGGAAAACAGGTACAAAAAATATTATGCTCTCATCTGCGATAAATCAATAGCTCAAGTCTATTTTATTATTTTGAAGAAAGAGTGCCCAAGACTGTCTGTAGTGGCCAAGAAAATGATTTCAAAAGTAGTCCACTGGTACATATATTAAACCATGATTTATATCAGGGTGTTTGGGGCCATTGACGCACCACATTTACTCCCTGCTCAAGTCCCAGACCAACTCGTCGTAGGAGAAATATGTTACTGTTGGATTACTGAGAGGGGGGGGTAAATTAGTAATAGAACAATTTAATCCCTTTTTAACCATAAAATGAAAGTGTTATATCAATGTATCATTATCATCCAATAATTTAGAGTAAATAAACAATGAATAAATGAGAAATCATACACATACATAGTACACCAGTGTTTTTACGTGGAAACCCAAATTGGGAGAAAACCACATAATTCTTTTTCTTATATGTCTTTAAGAATTACATTCATTCGAAGCACCAACTTCCTTTTTTTTCTAGTTGCAACTGGAAGGAGGCTCTAACCCCCTAGTTTCTCAGGCTACAACCAGAGGGAAGCTCCAACTCCCCAATTCTATGGCTACAACCAGAATGAGGATACAACCCCCTATGTTCTCCGGATACAACCGGAAGGTGGCTACAACCACTTGTCCTTGCCTCATCCAACCGCCTTGTCGTAGAAGTAGAATGGTTAAACCACTGTCACACTATCACTATGAGATATACTGTTGTAAACCTGTACCAATCAACCTGCACCAAACAACCTATAACAACATGTACCAAACAACCTGTAATCAACTTGTACCATAAACAAGTGCATCAAACATGCACCAACCTGTACCATCAACGAGTGCATCAACCATGCACCAAATATGTACAAATCATGCATCAAATACACATAAAATATGACTCATCAATATGTACCAACATCATCAACTATACACCTCATGTATGTGCCAACTCATCAACTATTTGTCTCAACCATGTACCCAACATGTACCTCAACCAAAAACCCTCATCAATTTCATCATCCAAATCTGATTTGTAACTCTGTAATAGGCCTAGTGTATATGATCACATACCTTCAAACCTTCCTTAACTTTAACAAGAGACTAGCATTTTCATCAAACTTTACTTTAGTCTCACATGACTAATTTTGGATTAGTCAACAACCATAAATTGAAATAATCATAACTATGTACCTGTAATGAATAAATATATGAAAATAATACGCAATGTTCTTCAGTGTATTTTATGCAATTCCTCCATGTTTCACTACTTGGAACCTCTCAGAAAAGGAGTTATAGCAAAAATGTCATACCTTGTTGAGTTCTGGCCTATTCTAGAGAGTGAACTGTTAGAATGTGTTCCGCGCAGAATATTTGTTGTATGGATCTGAAAATGGTACAGAATTTACTCTAACCAATAATTTTTTTCTTACTGAATTTGGATATGTTATGAATAAGTTATGATGTTTTTATCCGAAACACTTGTTTTAGACTAGTTTCAGGACTAGCCACAAACCCTATTTTCCATGGAGTGTAACTCCAAAAATTCAATGACCCACAAGATGAAATTTTTATCACAACAACTTGGATATGTTTCCTCAATGGCCTACATATTTTGTGATCTGAATAATTCTAGAAAAAACATTATTGCGAAAATGGTGAGATGACTTATAAATAACATACCTTAGAAAGCATCATCAGAAGAATTTATCCTCCCTTGATTTTTAGCCTTCTTTACTTCACCTTCCCTATAAAATTCACCCTAGATATCCTTTGGTTACCTCAGTCACTTGTAGATATTCAATATGCTCAAGTGTAATAAAAATGAGAGACCCTTGCCTCTTATTTATACTTTTATATAGCTTTCTCAATGGGTTACCTTCTAACCATCTTAAACCACTTTCCTTCTTTGAGGGCTAACTCACTTCTAACCACTTTTCCACTTAGTAATTTCTCCATTAACTTTATTATTTAAATAATTTATTTTGTATCCACTTTGACTTATATTACACTCATCACTTCACTTTATTATTTAAATAAATTCTTCTTTGCAACCACTTTGACTACTTTGACCTTTTGGGGCTTCTGGATGACTCATGAGGGTTCTCCAACTTCACATGGCCACAACTCTATGAGGAGTTATGTGACATTCTACATACCACTGGAAATGGCATGACATGTACTATCCATCTAGAATAGTTTTACATTCAAATATATTAAACTCATACCATTATACATCAAACAAACTTTGGTCCATTACCGAAACCTTTGTGCTATCGAAATTTGATATCAGACTCTCTTCAAGGGTTGACATCAATGACAACCAACCCAAATAATTAAAAATACTCCCCTTTGGAATTGATGGAAACACTCTCATGTAATACTGAATTCATATCACTCATGCTCCCCCTGTGACCATCACTACCCCTAGAACCATGCCTTTGTGATCTTTCTCTAAGAATTTACCTTTGCATATGATAAATGTCTCACCCTTTAACTTCAATTACAAAGGTAACTTTCCATCAGGGGTTGCTCCCCCTGACTGAAATTTTCTTGAAACTGATCTCCCAACCTGAACTGTCCTCTTTATGGTGCTTCCTCGTGTAAATATAAGACATATAAGATAAGAATTCAAAAGAATTCATTTTGGATTAGAAATTACTCTGAATCTCTGGACAACATACTCAAAGGATTCCCTTGGAAGCGGTTTTGTAAAGATGTTTGCCACTTGTTCTTTTTTTCCCACATATTCAACTCTTATGTTCTTCTCTACATCTTGTTCCTGTAGAAAGTGATACTTTATTGGAATGTTCTTCGTCTTGGAGTGCATCATCGGGTTATTTGAGATACTGATGGCACTTGTATTATCACAATATATTGGAATGGGCTCATCATACTAAACCTGTATATCTATCAAATTTATTTTCATCCATAGAACCTAAGTACAACATCCTACTACTGCAATATACTCTTCTTCGGTTGTATATAAAGATAGTGATGATTATTTTTTGCTTAGCCAAAATACTAAACACTCACCCAATTAGAACATTTCTCCATTGGTGCTTCGTCGGTCATAATTGCAACCTGCCCAATCTGAATCTGTGTAGGAAATAAGTGATAGATCCTTTCCTTTTGGATACCATAATCCAAAATCTTTTTCTCCTTTGAAATATCTGAAAATCTTCTTCACTGCTAATACATGTGATTCCTTTGGTGCTGCTTGAAATCGTTCCACCTGTCCAACTTCCTGCATTACATCTGGTCTGGATGTTGTCACATATAGTAAGCTACCAATCATTAACCTGTATTGCCTCTAGTCTATAGACTTTGAATTATCATCTTTGCTCAACTTGCAACTGGTTTGCATAGGAGTGGTAACTGGTCTACAATCTTCCATTCCGAACCTCTTTAGCATTTCTCTGATATACTTAGTTTGAGAATTAAAATTCCTTGGTTTCTTTGACGAATGTGAAGACCCAGAAAGAAGGATAATTCTTTGAGTAATGACATTTCAAATTCATTTTGCATATCCTTTGCAAATTTCTAACTTAACCTGTCATCAGTACTTCCAAAAATAATATCATCAACATAAAATTCAATTAATAAAATACTATCTTGAGTTACCTTGATGTAGAGGTTTTTTTTGCACTTCCTTTTCTAAACCATGTCTGTTGTAGATATTTATCCAGTCTAGAGTACCATACTCTAGGAGCTTGTTTTAGACCATACAAGGCCTTCTTCAATTTACACACAAAATCTTCATTCTCTGACAACGAAATCCTTATGATTGTTCAATATAGACTTCTTCTTCAAGTTCCTCATTCTGAAAAGCTAATTTCACGCCCATCTGATACACTTTAATATTCTTGGAGCATGCATAAGCTAAAAGCAATTGGATTGCTTCCATTCTAGCAACCGGGGAAAATGTCTCTTCAAAGTTGATTCCTTCAACTTGTGCGTATCCTTTACATACCAATATAGTTTTGTTCCTTGTAACATGTCCATCTTCATTCAATTTAATTCTAAAAACCCACTTTGTGCCAATCACATTCTTATTCTTTGGTCTTGGAACCAATTCCCAAGTGTTTTTCTTCTCTATTTGATCCAATTCTTCATCCATGGCCTTATTCCAGAATTCATCCTTGCTGGCCTCTTCAAAATTTCTTGGTTCAATCGTAGATAACAGTGCTAGGTGTGTTTGTTCTGGTGAACAGATTCTTCCTCTAGTCTCAACTCATGCATCTTTGCTTCTGATAATCTGATCTAAAGGGTGATTCTTCTGTACTTGTTTGCTAGGTGTCTTTGGAGGCACTTGATGAACTTTCTCTTCTAATTCTATTTGATCCTCTTCATCTTCCCCTTTTACTTATTCTTCATCTTCTTCCTCTTCTTCGTAAAGTTGTTCCATTTATTCATTTTCTTCTTCCTTTAATTCTCATCCACATGTTTCATCAATTGTTACATTGATTCTTTCCAAAAATTTGTGCAATCTCAGATTGTAACACTTGTATGCTTTCCTTGTACTTGATTAACCAACAAGTACTCATTTGTCCACACGAGAGTCAAAGTATACCATTCTACCATCTTCTCTTTTGATGTAGCATTTGCTTCCAAATACTCTGAAGTGATTCACATTTGTTGGCCTTCATTTACATAGATCGTAGGGAGTTTTGTCATTGTTGTTTCTGAGCATTACTTTGTTTTGAATGTGAATTGTTGTATGCACTGCATGTGTCCAAAAAATGTCTATCAATTTTGAAGCCATTAGCATTGTTCGAGCCATTTCCTATACTGTCTTGTAACCTGCTATTTCTTTCAACAACTCCATGTTGTTGAGGTTTCCTAGCAACGGAGAATTTCCTTTTTATTCCATGTCTTCTGTAGTATTCCATAAATTCCTTTGAAGTGAAATCTTCTCCATTATCATATCTCAAACATTTTATGTTTGAATCCATTTAATTTTCAACCATTTCCTTGTAGACCTTGAAGTTTTCAAAAGTTTCTGAATTATTCCTGAGAAAGAAAACTGCAATCATTCTTATATAATCATCAACTAATAGCATAAAATATTTCTCACCTATTAAACCCATTGTTGTAGTTGGTCCAACTAGATCAGTATGCAAAATTTCTAGTGGTCTTATCGTTGAATATTCCTTTGATTTGAACTTGGTCTTTGTTTTCTTTCCTTGTTGACAATGCTTGCATAAATTGTTGGTTGGTTTCGTGATCTGGGGAATTTCTCTAATTACTTCCTTTTTGATGACTTTGACAAGGTTATCAAAGTGTATGTGACCCATTCTTTTGTTCCATGGCCAACTTTCATATTCCTTTCCTAGAAAACACTTTTCATTTCCAATTTCACTTAATACAAATATGTTGCTTGAAGTTCTTGCAGTTGTTGCAATCAATATTTCTGAACCTTCTTTTCTTATCTCACACTTTTGTGAATCAAAAGTAATTTTATGACCTTGGTCACACATTTGACTTACACTTATAAGATTGTATTTCATATCTTCTACTAGTAGAACATTTTATGCGTTGGTATTCTTGTTTCCAATTCCGAGTGTGCCTTTTCCAATGATTTTAGATGAATCATTATTTCTGAAGGAGATTGATCCATCTCTTTCCTTTCTTAATGTAAGAAACATGTCTTTATCACCTGTCATGTGTTTTGAACAACCACTGTCAACATACCAACCACGTTTCTTCTTCTTAGCTTGTAGAGAGAGTGTGTGTTCTTCATTGCTATACTGATTCTTCTTTCTTATCCATGTTCTCTTGTGAGGTTCATGTCTGTGACTGTTGTAGTTATGTTGTGGTTCTCTAGGAGGGATTGTCATTCTACAATTTTTGGACATGTGTCCAAAATTGTTGCACTTGTAGCATTCCACTTCAGTTCTCAATGATTCAAACATGTTGTAGCTTCTTCTCTGTGTTTCAATATGCCTTCTTGGATAACCATGTTTTGTATCAATTTCAAGGTTGTTTATGTTCCTCCTATTAGTTCTGCAATTTACAGCTTTATGTCCAAAATTATTGCATGCATAACATAAACCAAAAAATATAGTTTGATACCTGGGAGTTGAAGATATTTTGAAAGGAGTCACTTTTATGAATCCTTCTTCTTCATGAGGCCCATTTGTTTCTGTCGTTCGTTGATTCTGAAATATGAATCTTCTCGGTGGAGGAGTGTCCCTGTAATCTTCCTTGTAGGTCTTCCTATCCTCTTTGATTTTTTCTGCATAACTTTTTGGATATGTTTACTGTTCTGTTGTTTTGGAGCTTGATCCTTTTTTTGTATGATTGTATCCAAGTCTGGACTTATCATGATGAGGCTTTTTACTTCTGATAATGTCATCCAAAACTTTTGAGTTGTTCTGCATATTTTTCTTTTGAAAATCATTTCTCAATGTGACAATCTCTTCTTCCAAATTTCCAATGATCATGTCTCTTTATTCTAGTTGTTCTTTGAGTGCTTCTTCAATTATTTTATCTTCTTCTATTTGAACCTTCAATTTCATGAACATTTTTTCGAGTTCATGATTGTCTTCTTTCTTGTCTAGTTCTGCTTGTATCTTCTTGTTTTTCTTCTTTTCTCTTCTTATAACTTCTATGGTACTCAACAATTCTTCTCGATAGTCAACTTATGCCTCTCCATATTATTCTTCGGTGTCTTCTTTATCAGAGTCTTCTATTGCCATGAATATAACTCTTTATGTCTCACTGTCACTGACTTCATCTTCATCTGATGAGGAGATGTCTTCTTTGGTACATAAGCTTTTCTTGAAAGCCTTATTTTTTGTTCTTTTCCCTTTATATGATTGTTTTCTATTTGAGTAATCTTCATCATTCCTCTTATTTTCCTTATGGGGAAATTTGTTATAAAAGTGACCAATACCTTCACAATTAAAAAAAATCAATGGAAGCTTAACTTTATATCTGTCGTTGGTTCCCTTGTTCAATATTCTGACAAAGTTGGCCACTTCTTCTTCATCATCTTCTAAAAATTCACTATTGCTTCTATGTTCCTTTTTCTTTCCCTTTTGCTTTGACCTTTTGGATACTTTGAAATCTTCTTATTTTATACATGGGTTTTCCTGTTCAGTTCTCATTTCATATGCTGTGAAGATTCCATGTATTTTGTCCATGCTTATTGAGTCTAGATATTCTCTTTCTTCTAGTGCTAATATCTTAGGATCAAATCTCATAGAAAGAGATCTTAGTAACTTTTGAACAAATACATATTCTTTAATTTCTTCTCCCAATCCTATGATTGAATTCACTATTTCATCTACTCATAAGAAGTAAGATGCAATATTCTCATCTTCCTTCATCTTTAGTTGTTCGAATTGACCTCTGTAAGTTTGAAGTTTTGTTGCTTTGACTTTTTAATCTCCTTCATAAATATTTTGAAGTTTGTCCCAAATCTCTTTAGCAGATTTACAGTGTAAAAATTTTGTATATACCGATTCACCAAGACCATTCATAAGTGCATTTGTTTCTTTGGAATTATTTTGGCTGAGTTTCATTTCTTTTTCACTTGTTGGCAGAACTATCGGTTCTTTGTATCCATCTACTATTGACTGCCAAATTTCAAATCCATGTTACTGTATATATGTTTTCATCCTTCTGCTCCAGAATGCATACTTTTGTCCATGAAACTGTGGTATTGTTTTTTATACATGTTGTTTCTCTCCATGATCTACCTTTCAGTTGTTAAATTGATTTCTGAAGGAACCTACTCTGAAACCAATTCTTGGATTATTGAGAGGGGGTGTGAATCAATAATAGAGAAATATAATAACTTTTTAACCATAAAATGAAAGTGTTATATCAATGTAGCATTATAATCCAATAGTTTCAGAGTAAATAAAAAATGAACAAATGAGAAATCATACACATGCAAATTACACCAGTGTTTTTACGTGGAAACCCAAAGCGGGAGAAAAACACATAATGTTTTTTCTTATATGTTTTTAATAATTACATTCATTGGAAGCACCAACTTCCTTTGTTTTTTGGATGCAACTGGAAGGTAGCTCCAACCTGTTATAACCCTAAATTGCACCACACATACTTACCTAGCATCAGGCCAACTCATATCCCTTCTTTTCCAAAGCACCGTTGAAAAACTCTTTCAAAATCCTCTTTTATAAAGGCCCACGCGCCCTAATCCATTACCGCACGCGTGTACACGCTGGCTGACCCAAAACAACCCGCGTGGACCGACAAAAGCATGGAAAAAGGAAATTTGTTGACGAAACAAAAAGCTATGGGTGAGTTAACTGAAACTCCCGGCCATGCATGGCCGAGGATTCGTCCAAATACCTAGCTCCTTCTAGCCTATAAAAGAAGGGGTAGGGGTACCATTTGGAGGAGGAAAAATATAGCAAAGAAACTCTGCCCATTTACGTATTCCCATTGTCCCAACCCTTTAGCCTTTCCTTGTGCCAAAGGAGATTCAAAGCAAAGTAGTTGAAGGACAGAAGAAGAGGAGCCTAGGATCAAGTTCGAGGAGCGGTGGCCGGTCTCAGCTTTTGTAAGTTGACTCATTCTAAGTAATAAAGAGAATGCTTTTACCGTCCCAATTCATGAACTTTTTACAGTTTGATTAGTATATGTTTGGATTTCTAACCCGTTAGTATATAACTAGTATGCATGCATAGTTTTTGCTTGTCTTGGATGTAGGTCATCTTTGGAAGGAGTATTGCGAACAAGTAATAAAGCACAACGGAGGATCGACATCAAACGCCGGGAACGAGGTAGGTTGATATTTCCATGCATTTACTAAGAAAAGGGGATTTAAATCTAGGGATGAAGGTAGAAAGTAATTTTTATTCGGTCATATCTGCATGCAAAGTCTGAACTCTATTTGCTAGTCCGTAGGGTGATTTTCCCCAAAAACATAATTGGCGACCATACTAGGGATAATCTCTAGGGTTCCTGGAATTTTATTTAGTTTTTGGGTAGTTTAAAGACTAGTTTTTCTTGCCTGTCTTTTCTTTTCGTTTCTGTAAGGTCTGAGCTAGCAGGGAGTCTGGTTTTCCATACCATCTTTCCCTAACTTTTGCTTGATTGTGTTTTTTGGAACCCATAGAGGTACACGCGGCCTACACAGGGCCTTCACGCGTGTGCCCACGCCCTATCCTCTTACAACCCGCGTGTGAACGCTAGTCGTAGAGGTAGCGTGTAGAGTTCAGAGAACCTCAGAGGTAGTCATCCTCTTCCCTGTCAGAATCACACATTCTCAGGGGGTTTTCTGGAATTATGTCTAAGTCTTGTTTGCTAACAGTCCTATATTAGATTGTTATTTTCTTTATCATTTTTCCTTATATTATTTGTTTTTCTGTTAGAAAGAATATCCAAGCCTTCAAGGGATCCTGGTTATCAATATCAGTGGTCTCTTCCTGGTTTGGCCTGTCTGCTTTCATTTTTTATTAGAGTTTGGATATACACGCGGCCTGGACAAGGTCAGCCTGCATGTACACGCCCTCTATCTCTGTTCAGCGCGCGTTCGCACGCGTGCTGTTTGAGTAACATTCGTGTGCTTGTACATGATACTTTTTGTTAAGGGTAAGGCAGTCATTCTTTCCCTTGATAAGAATTATTCCTCTCAAGTGTTTGAATCTCTGTTTGAAAGTCAATAGCTTAGGATTAATTTTACCCCTAGCTTGATTTTTCTCATTTAAAATGTTGTCAGAAAAATAAAAATAAAATTACGGTTTTTAGACAAGTGTGAGAGTCATTGTTTTTACAATTGCTATTGTGTGATTTTTTAAATCTGATTCTTTGTGATCTGCGATTAGGCCATAATTGTTTTTCTTGGTTTTTGCTTGTCGGTATTTTTCCTTTCTTGCTTTACTAGCATTTAAATAAATAAAAAATTATTTTCATTTTCTTGTTTGGTTGAAAAGTTTGTTTTTGCATTATTAGGCCAGGGAAAAGTATTTTATTTCATAAGTTTTTGCAGTTCACTTAGATCATAAGTAGCTCATAGTCGAGTGAAATTCCTTTGAGTTTGCGGTCCAAAATCTTAGAAAAATTAAAAATATTTTTTGAAAAGTTGTCGAAATTTTGCATTCAGTAAAAGTTTTGTTTCCAGCTTTTTTATTCATTTTTTGCATTTGTCTTTTACACATCATCAATTTCACCGTCATACCCCTTGATGTAAGACAAATCCATAAAAGTAACGCTAAATTTAAAATCTACTAGACTTTTATGTTTGTAGGGTTCACAAACTGGTTCAGGACTAGAGCCTTGGATTAGGTTGGAGAGGAAACTCTTCAAGGCCATTTAAAATCAAACATTGGAGTCTGAGATAGGGAGTGTCTAAGTCCAGTTTCCTGAAATTTATCCGGGACCCCCCTCTAACACAGGGGATAAACACAAGGTCGCGTGCAGAAAGTTAGCGGAGATAACCCCTCCAAAGCCGGACCAATCGTAGTGGAGAACACATAGAGGGCTTGTTTTGGGATTCCATCGTTTTCATTTGCCACGGGGCTTCGTGGGTCTTGAATCCGTTCGAGGTCCTCAGTTTTATTCTGGACCATTTTCTCTCGATACCCTTGATAGGTTTTGGGCTCGATACCCTGCTCATTGTGGTCTACCCGACTTTCGACTGTACCTGCCTGGTGACTGTTCGCGTGCTGGCAAACTAGTTGCCAATCTTTGTTAGGGACATACACAGGTGACTGCGGGGGTATACCACGGTACCTAGGAAATACATCGGGCCACGCTTTGCAAAGTATACCCAGAGGGTGCTTCCGTGTTCGAGTTTCACTTGCACTGGTAAGTTTCTCTAGTGTTGGTTGTTGTAACTGTTCTTCCGATTAATTTATTCTTTGCTTGTCTTATCTTCTAGGGATTCTTTTGTAGTGGGTGTTACTTTTGAGAGTTTAGACTACCTTAGAGTGTCTTGGATATTTAAACACAGTGGAGGATCCCGAGCTCCGTCGGTCACGAAGGCTTCTTGGCCTGCCACCGGTTACACTGGAGCCACCCCCGCCACCATTAAGACAGAAGCTAGACCAACAAGGGTCTTTTGAAGCAACCGGGTTACAACATATTATGCCTGAACAACCCCCGGAGGAATCGACCATTTTGGACCTTGAAGAAACCGCTCTTGGCTCAGTTGAAACCCCAACCACTGATCTCTTGGCACCTTTCATTGTACCAATTCAATTTTACGAGCGCCAGACAGTGTCACACATAGTAATGGAAACAAATGTTGTTACTCCTTCTGGGAATTCTTCAATTCCCACCACGGTTGTCACCATAGGAGAGTTGTCATATCCTAACCTATCGTCGTCGGTCTGAGCCACCATGGTCTCGACCGCAACTACTTCGCACAGTGGTCCGAACCTGTCTTTGGTGGCGGCCACAACCCCTTTCACACCTAGTGCGACAGGCCCTCCGTTCTCATACGGTATGCCTAGTTCGGGTACAAGTCCTGTACTTTCCTACTCTACTTTACAGACTTTGGGTATGGGGGCAAGGAGCTCTATCACTCCTCTGCAAGGTCACATGGGGGGCACTCCTGTCCCTTTTAACGCTTTTCCTTACGGAGGAGATCATATCCCTCCTTCGTCCCCTTCACTCGGTGGGTCACATCAACAATCCGTCGGGAAACCTACACACAATAGTTTATTTGGATTGGGGAGTCAAGGACCACCTTCGCATAGTATGCCGGTAGGTTTGACACCATTTTCTTGGAACAAAACGTTTGGTAACAACACCTTCTCGTCAGCCTCTTTCCCGACTGGGGGAAACCCCATTTTGGCCAATCTACTCCTGTGCAGGGTACTATTCCTGCACAAGGGGCAAACCTAGTAGGACCTTGGAATTCAGGGCAAGGATCCGTTCCCTCCTCCGGAATGTCGATCTGGGGTAATTCTTTCCACAATCAATGGAACCCCGGACAAACTACTATGCCTATCCCCATGGGACCGGCATGGGGTAATCCTTCCCAAAGTCCTTTGAATACAATGCATGCCCAACAATCTATGTCCTATTTTGGAAATCAGCCGATGATGTCTCCACATATGCAAAATCCTTACGCTGGCCGGGGCCATGGTTTCTACCAAAATCCGGGCCAGCAGCCAAACTTTTCCTGGCAACCCGGTGCCAGTCAAACTCCAGGTCCCTTTTTCCCAGGTTATCAACAGCAACCCAAACTATCGTTCCTGGCAACTTTACACTTGCCAGATTTGACAAGGTTATTGAATGACCTGTTGGAAAACTAAGAGGGGGGGTGAATCAGTTGTTACCGTGCTTAAACAATTATGCTTCTTTTAAAAAAAATTACAAGGCACTCAATGATGATGACAATCATGCATGGAAATAAACGTTGAAACATTCAGCATCAGTCACATATATGAGAAACACAGAGACAAATATTTCTTGAGGAAACCCATACAGGGTAAAAACCTCTTTTTCCTTTATATGATAAGTAATAGTTACATTCTTTACATTATCATACATATGAGCACCAACTCATAATGAGGCTACAACCTCAGTTTTGCAAGTTGCTACTTGCTGAGAGCACCAACTCTCTATTTTCTCTAGCACCCACTTGAAGGAAGCACCAACTCCTTGATTTCTCTAGCACCAACTAGAAGGAAGCACCAACTCCCTATGTTCAAGCACCCACTTGAACCTCCGAGGACACCAGTGCTCCCTAGAACCTCCCAACCACCCTGAATTATTAATTCTTTGTTACTAAAACTTATTACAACGATATAAAATTATTCAATGGCTTACCAGCCTTGTCGTTGTTATGTTACACTGCTCTGCCCTGTCTGCATCAGTGTCTTCTGCACACCTCTATCACTTTCTGTTCTTCTGCCTTTTATGCTCTATGCGCCATATCCCTTCAATGCACCATTCCTCGACTGTGACTTTCTTCTCTTGCGCTCTGCCTCCTTGTACACACCTGAATTCTTCTACACAACAACAACAACTTTTCTCTTCTTTGTTCCACATTCTTATAGTCTCTGTTGTCTTTGTGCATGCAATATTCGTAATTCCTTTGCATGCTCACTCCGCGCCAAATTCCTCCACAACTCGAGTGCTCTGTTTGATCATCATCGTGACTCTTCATCTTCTCTGGTTGTTTACCACTTGTTCAACATCACTATATGTTGCCTCTCTAGCAGTTTGAGACTCTTCGTCTTCTTTGTGACAGTCGAGCTCACCTTCTTTGTTCCATTTATAGGCCTCAATACTCATCCAGTTGTCAATCGCCTCCACGAAAATCTTCATCCCTCTTGAATATTCCCAGTGACTCTTCACCTCCTCTGTCAATCACCCCCAAAGTGTCTTCAATTCCTCTGGCAGAAACCATCAGTGGTTTCTGGAAGTTACACCGTGTCGTGCTACAGTAGCCCTCCAATCTTGTTCAAATTCACCTGCACCGTTGGATTTATTCCATGGGATGTTGCATTCATTTTGGCATTTTGGCATTCGTGTGACCAAGTGTCTCGACATTCCCAGTCACGATCCTCGAAAAGGAGCTTGGTTTCTCTAGCTCTTTCCTCCATCTCTCGCTGATGTGACCAAGGGTTGTGATCACAGCCTTATGAAAAAATCGCTTTCGCGATTTCACATTTCGTGAATATGGAGATGAGGGATCTCGACTCTCCAAGTCCCGATCCCCGAAACCCCGAAATGGCGTAGGATCAACGGTCCCGATCAACACTTGATCTGACGACTCAGATCATTTCGCGATTTCACATTTCGTCATTTCGGCATTCTTGATGTTCATTGTTCTTGTCACTTCAAAGTTTCGATCCGCAAAACTCCGAAATGGAGTCGGATCAACGGTCTAGATCACATCTTGATCTGACAGCTGCGATTAAATCGCAGTTTTGCATATCGTGATTTTGGGATTCTTGTGGTTAATATTCTTTGACATCTCCAACTCTCGATCCACGAAACTCCGAAATGGAGTGGGATCAATGGTCCAGATCAAACCTTGATCTGATGGCTCAGATCATTTCGCGATTTCGCATATCGCGATTTTGGGAGGTGAAAGGCTGGAGCATTTCATACCTTTGACTTTCCAGTCAGCAAAATGATGATCTGTGTCCACGTGTCCTTCTTGAAGATGGACGGTCCTCTTGCTTTCGGGATTTTGTAAGCCCGCTTCTCCTAGCACTTTAAAGAACGTGCAGGCTCTCCTGGATCCAACGGTGGTTGGACCCTACGCTCAGATCTAACGCCCGAGATCTATCCTCCATATATGTGCGCTCCTCTTGTCTACATTAAGATCTGACAGCCATCGGGAATTCTGAATTGTTGATCAAACGATCATTTTTGTTGCTCCTCCCCATTATCACTGCATTGTTGATCATGCTCCTGTACTCAAGCCATCATCGTTGTTGTACTTTCCATCAATGACAAGCATACGCTGCCTGTAAACATGCCAACATGACCCTATTTTTCATGATCCACGTTGGCCTCCTATGCCGACAAAGTTGCCTTCGGACATTCCAAATTTCGAAGCCAAGCCTAATGAAGATCTAGGCGATCATGTGGCTACCTTTCATTTTTGGTGCTCATCTAACTCATTGAAAGATGACTCTGTACTCTCATTGGGAGTGCCGCGAAATGGTACATTGAGCTCGATCGCTCAAGATACTCTTCTTTTGGCGAATTGGCAATGGATTTCCTGAACCATTTCCAGTTACCTGTGAGATACGATGCTGACACAGAGTTGCTCGCCAATTTTGAACAGATAACAACAGACCATATCTCTGATCACATCCGAGAATGGAGACGTCGGAAGAGTTTAATCAAAGTACCAGTCCCACCAGCATTCCAGCTTGAGTGGTTCCTTAAGTCTTTGGTCCCACAGTTATCCAAAGATGTCGTGACATCCAGAGTTTTCTCTGAAGAAGATGCCATCATGAGGGCTCAACAGTTTGAGCTCATCTATTCTCAGTCTGGTTTATTATACAACATCTTTCCAGATGCGTCGCGTTCAATACTGGATAAAACTAAATAGAGAGTTGGACCACATGCCGATGGTATTGTCGGTTCAGCACAAACCAAGCCCGTTGAGCAATTGACAAAACAGTTGCATCAATTATCCATACAACACACAACGACCAGCCAAACTATTTCTTTGGCTGCTCCCCCTACCCAAACATCGGAAGTACACACAGTGCAGTCGACTAACCCAAAGGCCGCCCAGCAGCCTGAAGGGAAGAAAAAACAATGAAAGAAGGGTAAGGGGGATAAAAAACCCAATGATAATGCTGGCGGGGACAACACTGAAAAACGGAAGGCGGGGTATCTATGCAACTTGTGTGCGGAAGACCACCCGACCCATCTATGCCCTCGGCTTGTAGAGGCCCAAAAATTTGTCACGCAGCAATAGCAGGCGGTGTTGACTAATCCATTTCAACATGGGAAAAATCTAACTCAAGCCTCTACAAGTACGGAAGGGGGCAGCCAAGAAAATTGTCCGCCTCCGAACAAACCCTCATCCGCGAACGTTTATATGGTTAGGGGTGATTCTTTCGTATCAACTAGAGTGCATGATTATAGTAAACCAAGCACTTCTGAGAAGGGTAAAGAAGTTGACCTTCCATCCCTTCCTCTACAGATTGAGAATACGTTGGGAGAAATAATGACATGCATTCCAAAAGGCGCATTTAAAAAAGCTTCTCGTAACCCAAACGCAAGGGCCGCCCAGAAATACTTTGTGGTGGAAGATTTATCACAAACCCCTTGTGCAATGTCGGATTTGGAGGTCCTCCAAAGCTGCCCTGCTCAGAGGAAAGCCTTGTTAACCACTTTGGGCTCTACTGAGACTTATAATCTGGGTACCATCATGTTAGATACAACCGACTTAAAACCTCGTATGCCTTACCACGTAGCGTTTCAGATAGTAGTGGCTTACCCCACAAAATCTTTTACCCAGAATATCTTCCACACGGTGGTCGACGAGGGCACCTCGACATGCGTTATGTCATTGGCATGTTGGAAGGCCATTGGCCAGCCTGTTTTGTCTCCATCACCTACTCTCCTCACTGCTTTCGATGGTCGTTCGTTCTGACCACATGGCATTGTTCCTTCTTTCCCCGTGTAGTTAGGAGGGAAGACCGTTTGTGTCGAAGTCGAGGTAGTCGTTGCTCCCCTCGACTATAACCTCTTATTAGAATGGAGTTGGACTTATTATATGCAAGTTGTGTTTGCTACAATTTTTCGGGTCTTGTTGTTTCCACACGAGGGTTAGATAGTGACCATCGATCAATTGTCTTTCTCCAGACCTGACCCAACTTTGGGGGCATCCACGGTCCCGATGATTGATAATCCTCAACTAGGTGTCGTCAATGTAGGAGTTGGTTTGTGCCCATCCTTGATGGGTACCTTCGATTACCCACCTCCTCATGGAGATATCAAATTTATATCTAATCACCATAAGGTTGAGATTTTTCAAGTTTCCTCGTTTCGCACAACTTACTTCGAGGATCCATGGATTCTTCCTTCCCCGTCGGCCACGATGGATGAGACAGGGCACTCAGGCATGTCTATGCCCTTCTCTTCTATTGAAGTAGCATACTCTTTAGTATAACAAGCTTTAGCTAACACTGATCTGACTCCTGCACAAGAGTTAGATCCACTTCTAGAGCCTATTTGGGCTCAGGGTTCTCTCGCTAACATCGATTCGTTAGACTTAGTCTTTCATTCTGATGAAGCATTAATCGAAGAAATGACTAGTCCGAACAAACCTTGGGAAGATCTTCATCACAGATCATATTTTCTCCCAGAGCTAAGACGAATCGAAGTAGCAGAATTCACCATGACCATGACGGGAGATCAACTGTGTCCTATTAATCTCTTAGCTACACATGAAATTTATGCTAAGGGAAATATGGAAACTATCGCTGAAACTATACCAATCAACATCTCCCGAAACCATGATGTTGTGGAGAACGTATTCGTTGGAGCAGATTGCTCCCCTGAAGATATTCAAATCTACACGGATCTTTTCAAAGAATTCTACGATGTTTTTGCCTGGTCTTATGAGGAAATTCCAGGTATCGATCCAAAAGTAGTTGAACATGAAATCACAACGTATCATGATGCCAAGCCTATTCAACATAAGATTCGTCCAGTTAATCCCAAGAAAGTAGCAGCCATCAAGATTGAGGTTGAGAAATTGCTAAAGGCAGGTTTTATCTATCCTATCCATTTGACTCAATTTGTGCCAAATCGTGTGTCGGTCAATAAAAAACAAGGCACGATTTGTGTATGTAGCGATTTCTGTGATTTGAACAAGGCATGTCCCAAAGATAATTTTCCAACGCCATTCATTGACTAGATCATTGATGAATGTGTTGGTTGCGAAGCCTTTTCTTTCATGGATGATTTTTCAGGATATAATCAAATACAAATTAAACCCGAAGACCAACACAAAATGACAATCATTTGTCTGTGGGGTACATTCGCATATCGTAAGATGCCTTTTGGACTTAAAAATGCTAGAGCCACATTCCAATGGGCCATGTCTTTTTCTTTTCATGACCTCAAGCATATAATCAAGGCCTACCTAGATGATTTAGCATCCCAATCTCGCAAGAGAATGGATCATCCCACACACCTTAGAATAATCTTCGAACGTTGTCGCTACTTTAGGATTTGCTTGAATCCAAACAAGTGCAGCTTTTGCGTAACGTCGGGACGTTTGTTAGGTTTCATCGTATCAACAACAAGGATCATGGTCGATCCTCTCAAGGTGGAGGCAATAATCTAGTTGCCCCCCCCACGCACAATCCTTCAACTTCAGAGTCTACAAGGCAAGGCAAACTTTTTACGACACTTCATCGCCAACTATGCCGAAATCACCAAGGGATTTATGCGCTTACTAAAGAAAGATGTTCCTTTTTACTGGGATGATGCCACTCAATGATCTTTCAACGCATTAAAACACACCCTCACAACTGCACCTCTGCTACGGGCACCTAACTACAACAAGGATTTCTTATTATATCTGGCTACCGCAGAGTCAACCATTGGCATGGTTTTAGTTCAGGAAGATGATTTGTTCTCAGAATACATGATCCATTACTTGAGCCAACTCCTCGTAGGACCGGGACTCAATTATTCTCATATCGAAAAACTTGTGTTGGTGGCAGTTCATGCCGTTCAACGGTTCCGTCATTATTTTTTGTTTCGCAAGACCACCGTCATTGTTGTCGTGAATCCATTCCAGTACATGTTGACACGACAGGTTATAGGCGGAAAAATCAGTAGATGGATAGTCATCCTCCAAGAATTTGACTTAGACTTCATTTCAGCGAAGTCCAAAAAGTCTTTGGTCTTCGCAGAGCTTATTTCGGAACTTCCGGTTGAGTCAGGTGACGTTGTGCCTGAAGAATCGCCTATCCGGGGAGATATGTTTTTTATCACATCTTCAGATCCCTGGTACGGAGATATACTTATCTATCTCCAGACTTTGAAGTGCCCCACTTCTGCTTCTCGTGATGAGCGTCGGCGTATACGCCATCAAGCTAAGAATTATCTCATACTCAATGATACATTGTATCAGAGAGGTGTAGACTGCATCTTACGTCGATGTCTCACACATGAGGAGGCAGTCATCATGCTCAAAAATTGTCATACCAGAGCTTGTGGCGGTCATTTTTCTGGGTTGGAAACAACCCAAAATATTCTACGAGCAGGTTACTTTTGGCCGACGCTTATCAAAGATTGTATAGAATCAGTCAAGAAGTGCCATCCATGCCAAATCTTCTCTCGGAAGATGAGGGCACATCCCTCTCCCATGTTTCATGTCATCACAGTTGGTCCCTTCACCAAGTGGGGGATTGATTACACTACTTGCAACCCCCCATCAGCAAGGGGGCACCGCTATATCATCGTAGTTGTAGACTACTTCACTAAGTGGGTCGAAGCTATGCCAACGTTTAAAGATGATGGAGAGACTGCAACTCTCTTCTTATTCAACCAGATCATAGAAAGGTTTGGCGTCCTGAGAGAGAATGTTACTGACCATGGAAGTCACTTTCAGAACCAAATGATGACCGAATTAACATCAAATCTTGGGTTACGATAAGAGCATTCATCATCCTACTACCCCCAAGCCAATTGGTAGGTGGAAGCTATAAACAAAAATCTTAAGACTATTCTATAATGAACTATCAACTCAGCCAAGTCAAATTGGCATTTGATGTTATACTCGACATTATGGGCTTACCGAACATTTGTTAAGACTACAACCAGTTTCTCACCTTTTCAACTCGTTTACGGGTTGGAGGCAGTCTTGCCCATCGAATGTCAGATCCCATCTCTAAAATTAGCAGTACAATTATTGCCAGACACTTCTCCACTTGAAGAATGGTTAGTACACCTTGAGCAACTCAATGAACAACGTCGTGATGTGGCCTTGGCCAACAAGGCTCACAAACATAAGGTAAAGTGTCAGTATGATAGGTCCGTTCGTCCTCGGATTTTCTCTGAAGGCGACCTTGTCCTGGTCTATGACCAAGATAAGGACCCCCTGGGGGCAGGAAAATTCAAACCCATGTGGT
>JZKD02S0829164.1:175269-188605 GCA_000966675.3 Picea glauca
GTAACTTTTTGTAACATATGTATAGTCTTTGTACTATTAATTTTTAGTTTCTTTTAAGTGTTATGGACGTGTCATTGATGTTATCTTTTGTCAATATGGCAGATGTCAAGGGATGCCGAGGTGTTCGTTGGGTATGCAGACGGTGCTAGTCGGCACACTCGGAGGCTTTCCTCCGCAGCTTGGGTAATATTTACACCTCAGGGCCAGTTGTTATCTTCCGGAGGTATATGCTTAGGTGACACCACAAATAATGTCGTCGAGTACAGTGCAGTTATTGAGTTGCTTCGTGACGCCTTGTCATTGGGTATCTCTCATCTCCGGGTCTATCTCGACGCTCAATTGGTTGTGTCTTATCTAAACAGAGTATACCGGGTTCATGATCCAGCCTTACACCGATGATTCCTTAGGGTACGTCTCTTAGAACGAAACTTTGATTATATTAAATATTTTCATGTTCCTAGGAGATTAAACCAAATTACAGATACTCTAGCTAATCAAATTTTAGATTGGCATCTTGCACACATATGAAAGAACATTGACATTCGCATGTAAATACATTTTTGCACACGTGATCCATAAGACACAAAAGATCAAAAAAACATATATAACATCATAAAATAACCAGAGTACATAGATGGACGCAAGCGCCTCAAAATTGGGACTAATAACAAGTCACAGGGCTTATGCCCTCAAAAAATATATACAAGTAGTGCTCGTGGAACGTAAAAAGTCTAAATAGGTTCAGGGCATATGGGCCCTGTTATAATAGTCCACAACATAGGATAAAAACCTAAACAATCGGAGCTACGTTCAAGGTGCCCACACTACATGAGGCTACATGGATGGCGACAGGTCCTCTATCTCTGCCATCGGGACTGTGTGAGTGAGTGCAATGAAGTTTCGCTCAACTCGTCTAAGTACCCTCTCAGCCTCCCCGGCTGGGAGGTTCCCTGCTACTGCTGGTCCCCCGACGGAAACTGCGGATTCTGGCCAAGGATGACACCTATTCCGTGCATAATCGGCAGGTCGCACGGGTCCCACATCTGCATGCAACAAACGTATACCCGTCAAATACTCTAGCATATAAAAAAAATGATATATATAGCAAAAATTACATATACAAACAAAAAAAACTACAAAGGTGGAGACTTACCCATCTCCCCTCGCTCCTCACCAGGAGGCATGGTTATCTCAGGATCTCTAGAAAAATCTATCCCTGCATATGGGTAATCCTCGATCACATGGATCTGTCGTGACAACCACGCAAAGAAGTCATCATCGGAGGACTCATTGGTCCTTCCACCACCCTGTCGCGGCAGTAATACTGCCCATATACATATTGTAGGAAAAGAGGCCTGATGTCCTCGTACCACTTCCCGAGGACTAAAGCTCAGAACTCTCTCAAAGAAGAATGAACACAAAATCATCCTGAACCCGAAGTTTCTCTGTGTCCGTTGTTGGCAATATGTCAATTGCCTCTTCATACACTCAAGTAGTGTGGTACTCCAGTCAAAAAGATGTGCATTCAAGCATTGGATAGCACAGTTCATCTGTGTGCGAGATGCCTGATGCAAAGCCGTTGAACCGGTAATCCGCCCAATAAGCAATAATATTGCTTATAGCGATAGGTTAGTAATCTTACTTATGGGCACCTGGGATCTCACACGGTTTGTCCCAGCCTCATAGTGTTGGGATATCAGTTCCTCTATGTTATGCGGCCCCGTAGGAAACGTCTTGAAATTGACTGGTTCCCCTCTCCTTGAGAGGCCAGTCAAAAAGTAGATATCCTCGGTGGTGGGCACCAGTGATTTCCCCTCTAGCATGAAGGCCTCTACATCAGGGTTCCAGTGGTCAATCAAGGCATTCAGTAGCCTTGGTTGCACTTGTATAAATGGACACAGGAAGAACTTAAGTAAACCACATTTCATCAACACGGCCACGACATTCGGATCTCTCGCAACCAACTCACTAATTGCTTCATGCTCCCTTTCCCTCCACTAGACATGCATCCTGCCAAAAAAACCAAGTTCAGGAGGGTCAGTGCTTTCTCTTTAGTTCTTTTGACAATAAAAGGGGGTCCATGCGTGATGTCGAGGTGACAGTCGTGTGTACACGTGGGCAGGCTTTACTCTGCCCGAGTGTACACGCGGCCTGTCCAGAGACAACTCGCGTGGACCTAGGGCCGACCTTTTAAAGGTCAACGCCCACCCAAAAAACGAAATCAAATGCAAAATTGAAGAATTGAATAGCTAGATAGGGGAGTTTGTACTTACTTGGTCCAAGCAGAAGTTTGTTTCATCTACTGTAGCTCCCAGAATCGTCGTTTTTAGTAAAGGGGGTCTTTTGGCTCCAGAGTCAATTTCCAAATCAGCAATGGTGATAATGAGCTGTCAGCTTCTATTTATAGACTTGTTGGCCTCTTTTTGTCACTTGTTTGGCTTCCCTTATCAGTTTCTTTATACTAAAAACCATTTAGAGTGATTCAGGAGTTATTTGGGAGGGATTTGATCGGGTATTGGGACACTTTTTTTTGAGTTTTGAGAAAATTTTGACGGTCCATGAAATTTTTTCCATGAAACAACTTGAGCATATAGGTTAGGTTACTACCCCGACTTTTGTGTCTCGTTGTCTTTTTTCCTCTGCCTTAGTATCGATCCCATCAGGTTGTAACACGGAACCGTCACATCTGCTTTAGAAGTGTTGCAACTTGGCGGTAGAGATTACCAGAACATGGATGCCCTAGGTAGGTCCTGGTTGCATTATGGTGTCTATGCCATCTCTAACACACTGTAGGCTTGAGAGTCCTTATAGTATTTCCTGAATATGACTTTGAGTCTCATTTGCATGATTCTTCTTCTCTCTTGATCTCACTCTCAAGACTCCCAAAAAACCGACGAGTCTCCTTTTAAGCCCTTTTCAGACCCTCTAAACATGAAAAGATTGCCAAGTGATCTTGTGGCCTTTCACGCTCGTTAAACTGAAATTTGAAGTCACGTCTTTCCAGTGGTAGTTTACCCCTTTTTCGGTTCGGACAGTCAACTGTACGAACAAAGGTATACTCTATGGAACTTTCGTTCTTTAGAAGAGTACTCTCAGGTATAATTTTATCCCTTTTTCGGGCCTGAGGGACTAAACTTACGAAAAAGAAACCCCCGTGGAGTCCATAGTTAAGCTCTTTTCAGACTCCCTAAAATTGAAAAGATCGTCGAGTGACCTTATTCTTTCACACTCGTTAAATTGGTCCAGAAGAATATTCCTGACGGAGTCCATAGTTAATATTTTTTCAGACTCCTTAAAAATAAAAAAATGGCCGAGTGATCTTGTCCTTGTCACACTCGTTAAAATGGTTTTGAATCAACGTCTAATTGGTGCTAGTTTACCCTTTTTTGAACCGACTAGACTATCTTCGAAAAAGGTACCCCAATGGAGTCTCCTTTTATGTTTTTTTAGACTCTCTAAATATGAAAAACCATCGAGCTTACCTTCTCTGGGCTCGTTAAACTTACATCGAAGGACATTACCATTGTGTGTTTTATTAACCACATTTGCATACCTTATACACCAGCCTTGTGACAGATTGCTTATGCGTCTTAACACCTTTGGCCGTCAGAGGATCTTTCTTGAGTATCATTTTACTAGAACATCAGTCTTGTCCTTGTGCCTTGAACTTGTATGTTTGCAATACTCATTCCTCCATTGTAACGTAATATTCCTTTATTCTTTTTTCCACAATTATCGAAAAGAACAAAAAAATCAAATATACCCCGAAAAGAGGAAGTGAAAAGTATTTTCTTTATTGGCAACATAATGAGCCGCCCTTGGATAAAGCACATCTGTTCGTTTTTTCATCAGACTATGGGATGTAGTATGACCTTAGGAATCTTTTCTCGCTATATAGAGTTGTGTCCTCCACCGTTCGGTTATCCTTCCAAACATATGGAGAGTTTACGTTACCTTCTGCTTAGTAGACTTATGATTAACATACATGTTGCCTGAGTCTCATCATTTGTCGTGCTATTGTCCAAGGGAAGTTTGTCACTAATCCTGAGTCGGCCCCTCTGCAATATGTCTCTTGTCTGCATACCCGGCCATCCTGAATATACAATCAAGTCCTTGTTCGAAATCACTAAAGCCTTCAGTCTGATCATCAATATTATCAATTCCATGACCGACGAGCCATCACAGACCTCTGGTTAGTGCAGTCATACACTCATATTACACTCCTACCTGAGTTTTGAAGATTTTGAAGTTGTTTCTTGAGCTCTGAAGATCTCATCTCTAGCCATCAGGCCGAATCAACTTCTGGAAGATGGATACTCTATATGTATATCTTTCTGATTTCGAGATGTAGCTCCGCTATGTATTGTTCACGGCTACTTTTATAGTTATTTGACATGGATCTACAATGTATTTGATTGGTATCCATGGTTCTATTTTATTCCGAGCATGGTTATGCCCACCTCAGTGAGACATTTGTTCTTTTGAAGACGACACCTCCCGGTTCCTAACCCTTTGCTCAATCGTTCGGCACATCAGTAAAGATTGGTAATGTATTTCGGCCATCAGATGCTCTTCTGACCTCACACATTAAGGGGCATCTATTATAACCCTAAATTGCACCACACATGCTTACCTGGCATCAGGCCAACTCATATCCCTTCTTTGCTAAAGCACCGTTGAACAACTCTTTCAAAATCCTCTTTTATAAAGGCCCACGTGCCCTAATCCATTACTGCACGCGTGTACATGTTGGTTGACCCAAAATATCCCATGTGGACCGAAAAAAGAATGAAAAAAGGAAAGTTGCCGATGGAACAAAAATCTATGGGTGAGTTAACTGAAACTCCCATCCATGCATGGTCGAGGGTTCGTCCAAATACCTAGCTCCTTCTAGCCTACAAAAGAAGGGGTAGGGGTACCATTTGGAGGAGGAAAAATATAGCAAAGAAACTCTGCCCATTTATGTATTCCCATTGTCCCAACCCTTTAGCCTTTCCTTGTGCCAAAGGAGATTCAAAGAAAAGTAGTTGAAGGACAGAAGAAGAGGAGCCCAGGATCAAGTTCGAGGAGCGGTGGTAGGTCGCAGCTTTTGTAAGTTGATTCATTCTAAGTAATAAAGAGAATGCTTTTCCCGTCCCAATTCATGAACTTTTTACAGTTTGATTAGTATATGTTTGGATTTCTAACTCGTTAGTATATAAGTAGTATGCATGCATAGTTGTTGCTTGTCTTGGATGCAGGTCAGCTTTGGAAGGAGTATTGCGAACAAGTAATCAAGCACAACGGAGGATCGACATCAAATGCCGGGAACAAGGTAGGTTGATCTTTCCATGAATTTACTAATAAAATGGGATTTAAATCTAGGGATGAAGGTAGAAAGTAATTTCTATTCGGTCATATCTACATGCAAAGTTTGAACTCTATTTGCTAGTCCATAGGGTGATTTTCCCCAACAACACAACCCCCTAGTTTCTCAGGCTACAACCTAAGGGAAGATCCAACTCCTCAATTCTCTGGCTACAACTAGAAGGAGGCTACAACCCCTTATGTTCTCCAGCTACAACTGGAAGGTGGATACAACCACATTTCCTTGTCCCATCCAACCACCCTATCGTAGAAGTAGAATGATGGAACCACTGCCACATTCTCACTGTGAGATATACTGTTGTAAACGTATACCAATCAACCTACATGAAACAACCTATACGAAACAACCTGTAATCAACCTGTACCATAAACAAGTGCATCAACCATGCACCAACATGTACCTCAACTTGTACCATCAACGAGTGCATCAACCATACACCAAATATGTACCAATCATGCATCAAATACACATAAACTATGGATCATCAATATGTATGAACATCATCAACTATACACCTCATGTTTGTGTCCACTCATACACTACTTGTCTCAACCATGTAGCCAACATGTACCTCAACCAAAAGCCCTCATCAATTTCATCATCCAAATATGATTTGTAACTATGTAATAGACCTGGTGTATATGACCACATACCTGCAAACCTTCATTAAGTTTAACAACAAGAGAATAGCATCTTCATCAAACTTTACTTTAGTCTCACATGACTAATTTTGGATTAGTCAACAACCCTAACTTGAAATAATCATAACTATGTACCTATAATGAATAAAGATCTGAAAATTGTACACAATGTTCTTCACTGTCTTTTATGCAATGCCTCTAGCTTTCACTGCTTGGAACCTCTCAGAAAAGGAGTTATAGAAAAAATGGCATACCTTGTTGAATTTTGGCTTATTCTAGAGAGCACATTTCTAGAGCATTCCCCGCGCGAAATATTTGTTGTATGGATCTGAAAATGGTACAAAAAATACTATAGACTTTACTCTAACCAATAAATATTTTCTTACTAAATTTGGATATGTTATGAATAATTTATGACGTTTTTACCTGAAACACTTGTTTTAGACTAGTTTTAGGACTAGCCACAAGCCCTATTTTCCACGGAGTGTAACTCCAAAAATAAAATGACCCACAAGAGGAAATGTTTATCACAGCAACTTGGATATGTTTCCTCAATGGAATCCATATTGTTTGGTGTGAAGCATTCCAGAAAAGAAGTTATTGTGAAAATTGTGAGATGACTTGTAAGTAACATATCTTAGAAAGCATCATCAAAAGAATTTATCCTCCCTTGAATTTCAGCCTTCTTTACTTCACCTTCACTCTGAAATTCACCTTAGATATCCTTTGGTTACCTCACTCACTTGTATATATTAAATATTCTCAAGTGTAATAAAAATGAGAGACCATTGCCTCTTATTTATACTTTTATGTAGCTTCCTCATTGGGTTACCTTCTAACCATATTAAACCACTTTCCTTATTTTAGGGCTAACCCACTTCTAACCACTTGCCCACTTAGTAATTTATCCATTAAATTTATTATTTAAATAATTTATTTTTTATCCACTTTGACTTATATTAAACTCATCACTTCACTTTATTATTTAAATAAGTTCTTCTTTGCAACCACTTTGACTACTTTAACCTTTTGGGGATTCTAGATTACTCATGAGGGTTCTCCAACTTCACATGACCATAACTCTCTAACCGTGAGGAGTTATGTGATCTTACACATACCACTGGAAATAGCATGACATGTACTATCCATCAAAAATAGTATTACCTTCAAATATATTAAAACACATACCTTTATACATCAAACAAACTTGGGTCCATTACCCAAACGTTTGTGCTACCAGAATTCACTACCTGACTTTCTTCAAGGGTTGACATCAATGAAAACCAACCCAAATAATAAAAAATCCCCCCTTTGGCATTAATGGAAACACTCTAATGCAATACTCAAGTCATTTCACTCATGCTCCCCCTGTGACCATCGCTCCCCCTAGAACCATGCATTTATGCTCTTTCTCCAAGTATTTACCTTTGCATCTGATAAATCTCTCCCCCTTTGTCATCAATGGAAAAGGTATATTTCCATCAGGGACTACTCCCCCTAACTGATTTCTTCCTGAAATTGATCTCCCAACCTGAACTCTCCTCTTTATGGTGCTTCCTTGTGTAAATATAAGACATATAAGATAAGAATTCAAAAGCATTCATTTTGGAGTAGAAATTACTCCACGTCTCTGGCGAACATACTCAAAGTCTTCCCTTGGAAGAGGTTTTGTAAATATGTATGCCAATTGTTCTTTTGTGCCCACATATTCAACTCTGGTGTTCTTCTCTGCAACATGTTCTCATAGAAAGTGATACTTTATTGGAATGTGCTTCATCTTGGAGTGCATCACTGGGTTCTTTGAGATATTGATGGCGCTTGTATTATCACAATAGATTGTAATGGGATCATCATACTCAACCTGTATATTTTTCAAAGCTTGTTTCATCCATATAAACTGAGTACAACATCCTGCTACTGCAATATACTCTACTCCGTCTGTAGATAAAGATACTGATGATTGTTTCTTTCTTATCCAAGATACTAAACACTCACCCAAGTAGAATGTTTCTCCACTGGTGCTTCGTTGGTCATCAATGCAACCTTCCCAATCTTCATCTGTGTAGGAAATAAATGATATATCATTTCCTTTTGGATACCATAATCCAAATTCCTCTGTTCCTTTGAGATATCTAAAAATCCTCTTCACTGCTAATACATGTGATTCCTTTGGTACTGCTTGAAATCATGCCACGTGTCCAACTTCTTAGATTACATCTGGTCTGAATACTATCACATATAGTAAGCTACCAATCATTGACCTATATTTCCTCTAGTCTGTAGACTTTGAATCATCATATTTTCTCAACTTGCAACTGGTTTTCATAGGAGTGGTAACTAGTTTGAAATCTTCCATTCCAAACCTCGTTATCATTTCTTTAATATACTTAGTTTGAGAAATAAAAATTCCTTGGTTTCTTTGACGTATCTAAAGACCCAGAAAGAAGGATAGTTCTCTAAGTAATAACATTTCAAATTCATTCTACATATCCTTTGCAAATTTCTGGCTTAATTTTTCATCAGTACTTCGGAAAATAATATCATCAACATAAACTTCAATTAATAAAATACTATCTTGAGTTACGTTGATGTAGAGGTTGTTGTCTGCACTTCCTTTTCTGAACCCTACCTGCTGTAGATATTTATCCAGTCTAGAATACCATGCTCTAGGAGCCTGTTTTAGACCATACAATGCCTTATTCAATTTACACACATAGTCTATGTTCTCTGACAACTGAAATATTTATGGTTGTTCAATGTAGACTTCTTCTTCAAGTTCCTCATTCAGAAAATATGATTTCATGTCCATCTGATACACTTTAATATTCTTGGAGCATGCATAAGCTAAAAGAAATCGGATCGCTTCCATTCTGGCAACCAGGAAAAATGTCTCTTCAAAGTCGGTTCCTTCAACTTGTGTGTATCCTTTACATACCAATCTATATTTGTTCCTTGTAACCTGCCCATCTTCATTTAATTTATTTCTAAAAACCCACTTTGTGCCAATCACATTCTTATTCTTTGGTCTTGGAACCAATTCCCAAGTTTCATTCTTCTCTATTTAATCCAATTCTTCATCCATGGCCTTATTCTAGAATTCATCCTTGCTGGTCTCTTCAAAACTTCTTGGTTCAATCGTAGATAAGAGTGCTAGGTGCATTTGTTCTGGTGAATGGATTCTTATTCTAGTCTCAATTCCTGCATCTTTGTTTATGATAATCTGATCTGAAGGATGGTTCTTTTGTACTCATTTTCTAGGTGACTTTGGAGGCACTTGTTGAACTTTCTCTTCTACTTCTATCCGATCTTCTTCATATTCCCCTTCTACTTCTTCTTCATCTTCTGCTTCTTCTTCGTAAATCTTTTCCATTGATTCATTTTCTTCTTCCTTTAATTCTCGTCCATCTGTTTCATCAATTGTTACATTGATGCTTTCCACAACTTTTTCCAACCTCATATTGTAACACTTGTATGCTTTCCTTGTACTTGAGTAACCAACAAGTACTTCTTTGTCCACACAAGAGTAAAACTTTCCCATTCTACCATCTTCTCTTTTGATGTAGGATTTTCTTCCAAATACTTTGAAGTTCTTCACATTTGTTGGCCTTCCTTTCCATATCTCGTAGGGAGTTTTGTCATTGTTGTTTCTGAGCATTACATTGTTTTGAATGTGAAATGTTTCATGTAATGCATGTGTCCAAAAAATGTATCTCAATTTTGAATCCATTATCATTGTTCGAGCCATTTCCTGTACTGTCTTGTTCTTTCTTTCAACAACTCCATTCTATTGAGTTGTCCTAGCAACAAATAATTTCTTTTTTATTCCATGTCTGCTGCAGTAGTCCATAAATTCCTTTGAAGTGAAATCTCTTCCATTATCAGATCTCAAACATTTTGTTTTTGAATCCATTTATTTTCAACCATTTCCTTGTAGACCTTGAAGTTTTCAAAATCTTTTGACTTATTCCTGAGAAAGCAAACTGCAATCATTCTTGTATAATCATCAACTAATAACATAAAGTTGTTCTCACCTATTAAACCCTTTTTTGTAGTTGGTCCAACTAGATCAATATGCACAATTTCCAGTGGTCTTGTCGTTGAATATTCCCTTGATTTGAACCTGGTCTTTGTTTTCTTTCCTTGTTGACAATGCTTGCATAAAGTGTTGGTTGGTTCCATGATCTGGGGCATTTCTCTAACTGCATCCTTTTTGTTGACTTTCACAAGGTTATCAAAGTGTATGTGACCCATTCTTATATGCCATAGCCAACTTTCATCTTCCTTTCCTATACAACACTTTTCATTTCCAATTTCACTTAATACATATATGTTGCTTGAAGTTCTTACAACTGTTGCAATCAATTTTCCTGGACCTTCTTTTCTTATCTCGCACTTCTGTGAATCGAAAGTAATTTTATAACCTTGGTCACACATTTGAATTACACTTATAATATTATGTTTCATATCTTCTACTAGTAGAATATTTTATTCCTTGGTATTCTTGTTTCCAATTCCGATTGTGCCTTTTCCAATGATTTTAGTTGAATCATCATTTCCTAAGGAGACTAATCTGTCTCTTTCCTTTCTTAATGTATGAAACTTGTCTTTATCACCTGTAATGTCTTTTGAACAAGCACTGTCAACATACCAACCACGTTTCTTCATCTTATCTTGTAGAGAGAGTGTGCATTCTTCATTGCTATATTGATTCTTCTTTCTTATCCATGTTCTCTTCTGAGGTTCCTGTTGTAGTTTTGTTGTGGTTCTCTAGGAGGGACCATCATTCTACAATTTTTTTCCATGTGTCCAAATTTGTTTCACTTGTATCGTTCCACTTTAGTGCTCAATGATTCAAACTTGTTGTAGCTTCTTCTTTTTGTTTCAATAGGCCTTCTCGGATAACCATATTGTGTATGACTTTCAAGGTTGTTTATGTTCCTCCTATTAGCTATGCAATTTACAGTTTTATGTCCAAAATTATTGCATGCATAACATAAACCAACAAATATAGTTTGATACTTAAGAGTTGAAGATATTCTGAAAGGAGTTACTTTTATGAATCCTTCTTCTTCTTGAGGCCTATTTGTTTCTATCAATCGTTGATTCTAAAATCTAAATCTTCTCGGTGGAGGAGTGTCCCTGTAATCTTCCTTGTAGGTATTCCTATCCTTTTTTATTGTTTCTGCATAACTTTTTGGATATGTTTCTTGTTTTGTTGTTTTGGAGCTTGATCCATTTTCTGTCTGATTGTATCCAAGTTCGGACTTGTCATGATGAGGAGTTTTACTGCTGATAATGTCATCCAAAACTTTAGAGTTGTTCTGCATATTTTTCTTTTGAAGATCCTTTCTCAATGTGACAATTTCTTCTTCCAAATTTCCAATGATCATGTATCTTTCTTCTAGTTGTTATTTGAGTGCTTATTCAATTCTTTTATCTTCTTCTATTTTAACCTTCAATTTCATGATCATTTGTTCTAGTTCCTAATTGTCTTCTTTGTTGTCTAGTTATGCTTATAGCTTCTTTTTCTTCTTCTTTTCTCTTCTTATAACTTCTATGGCACTCAACAACTCTTCTCTGTAGTCAACTTCTACCTCTTCATATTATTCTTCGATGTATTATTTATCAAAGTATTCTACTTCCATGAATATAAATTTTTCTATCTCACTATCATTGACTTCATCTTCATCTGATGAGGATATGTCTTTTTTGGTGCATAAGCTTTTCTTGAAAGCTTTCTTTTTGGTCTTTTCCATTTATATGTGTGTTTTCTATTTGAGTAATCTTCATCATTCCTCTTATTTTTCTTATGTGGACATTTTTTTAGCAAAATGAAGAATACCATCACCATTAAATCAAATCAATGGAAGCTTACCTTTATATATGTCGTTGGTTCCCTTGTTCACTCTTCTGACAAAGTTGGCCACTTCTTCTTCTTCATCTTCTGAGAAGTCACTGTTTTTGCTATGTTCCTTTTTCTTTCCCTTTTGCTTTGACCTCTTGAATGATTTGAAAGCTACTTCTTTTATATATGGATTTTCTTGTTCAGTTCTCATTTCATATGTTGTGAAGATTCCATGTAGCTCATCCATGCTTATTGAGTCTAGATCTTTTCTTTCTTCTAGTGTTGATATCTTAGGATAAAATCTCATAGGAAGAGATCATAGTACCTTTTGAACAATTACAGATTCTTCAATTTATTATCCCAATCCTATGATTGCATTCATTGTTTCATCGAATCGTATGAGGTAAGCTGGAATATTCTTATCTTCCTTCATCTTTAGTTGTTCGAATTGACCTCTGTAAGTTTGAAGTTTTTCTGCTTTGACTTTTGAATTTCTTTCATAAATATTTTGAAGTTTGTCCCAAATCTCTTTAGCGAATTTACAATGTACAACTTTGGTATATACTGATTCACCAAGACCATTCAGAAGTGCATTTGTGGATTTGGAATTATTTTTACTGAGTTTCATTTCTTTTTCACTTGTTGGCAAAACTTCTGGTTCTTTGTATCCATCTACTATTGATTGTCAAATTTCAAATCCCTATGCCTGTATATATGTTTTCATCCTTCTACTCTAGAATGAATACTTATGTCCATCAAACTGTGGTATTTTGTTTTTATACATGTTGTTGCTCTCCATGATCTACCTTTCAGTGGTTAAACTAATTTCTGAAGGAACCTTCTCTGAAACCAATTGTTGGATTACTAAGAGGGGGGGTGAATCAATAATAAATAAATTTAATCCCTGTTTAACCATAAAATGCAAGTGTTATATCAATGTAGCATTATCATCCAATAGTTTTAGAGTAAATAAACAACAAAAAAATGATAAATCATACACATACATAGTACACCAGTGTTTTTACGTGGAAACCCAAAGCGGGAGGAAACCACATAATGCTTTTTCTTATATGTCTTTAAGAATTACATTCATTGGAAGCACCAACTTCCTTTGTTTTCCAAATGCAACTAGAAGGAGGCTCCAACCCCCTATTTTCTCGGGCTACAACCTGAGGGAAGCTCCAACTCCCCAATTCGTTGGCTATAACCAAAAGGAGGCTACAACCCCCTATGTTCTCTGGATGCAACCGGAAGGTGGCTACAACCACCTGTCCTTGCACCATCACCTCCCTGTTGTTGTGGGGTATTCTACCCTATGGACTAATAAGCTAGGGCTCTAAACTTATACACAGATCATGACCCTCAATATTTAACTTTTAACCTTCTACCCAAAATCTCAACCCCTTTTCAAGCAAACATGGCAAGAATCGACTCACCTTTTTAACGATGATTGAAGTAGATCCTCCGTTGAGCCTTCTATTT
>JZKD02S0829164.1:188615-210239 GCA_000966675.3 Picea glauca
GAAATGGCATGACATGTAATATCCATCTAGAATAGTCTTACCTTCAAATATATTAAAAATCATACCATTATACATCAAACAAACTTGGGTCCATTACCCAAACCTTTGTGCTACCGGATTTATCTATCGAACTTTCTTCAAGGATTTACATCAATGAAAACCAACCCAAATAATCAACAGTTACCAGTCCATCTAGTAGGGCTATAATTCCACTTTGGTTAAAGACAATAAACAAGCGTTCATACCTTATGGTTTCCATGTAGGTTTTTTCATAGTGAAGGATACAACGCGAGCAAAACAAGAGGGTTTGGGCCAACTAAAATACAGGTTCCCAACAATACGATTTCGCAAACATGAACCTAAAGGCCTAGTTCTTCATCATGCGTCACAAGTTTCTTTCTGCTGGCCATACACACATGATAAGTTTGAAGACGATATCTTTACATAATTTTCTCAAGACTAGGAGGAAGTACTACAGAGAAAAACTTACCCAAATATGTCTAGGTTCAAGTCTATGAGTATGGATGAGCAAGTCAAAATGACAGAACAAATGAATCAAGAATCCCTCAGGGTTAGAGAAGAAAACAGAGCAGCAGAAGTCACAAATATACAAAGGAGGGGGATGTTATTGTTAGAAGAATCCCAAAGAGTCATCCAGCAATTAGAAAACAATCCTCAACGATTAGAACCTATGAGGATCACCTCGACTAACCCAATCAACATCAAATAGGATCTAAATGGATCAGATTCAACCCCACAAAAGGAAAACGTCAATTCAGAGAACCCTAGAGTTTCATAACCACATGCCATATCACCAATGACTATTCCAACCCAACATGAGATTCCAAGAACAACATGTTAAATGGGTGTGCCTAATACCCTATTTGATCTAATTACTATCTATGATGATGAATAGATCTTGGAGTTCTCGCTTATAACTATGGTATCCATTATAGAAGATAAATAACCAAGGAACATCTACTCCAACTCCCGATGCATCAATTCCAAACACCCTCTAGGGAAACCATGAGGTCGAGAGTACCTTAGGCACTGAATTTCTTGACCTATCGGGGATCCCAAAAGACAGCTCCAGGGATGAGCTAGGTTCTAGTGAACAAGAAGAGGAATTGCAATAGCTAGATATCGACACCTCAACAACCGATCACCAAGTAAGTGTTGATCTTGTGAATGTCTCTCCAATTAAGTCTGATACCTCACTAGATGATGAACACTAGAAGGAGGGAGAGCCATTGGAACATACATAAGTTTCCCCTGTCAAATAAGTACACGAGATGGTCTTAGAGAAAATATATACGGCATGAAGCCTGGGAAACACTCTGACCCGGGGAGACCAAATAATCCCTGCACCCGTTGATGAGGTCACCATTATATAAGAGATTTCATACGATAGGAAGAGGACAACCATAATTAGGAGAACCACCAATAAAAGAATTCTCATGCTAGATAGCGTTATTATCATCACCACATAAGAGAAGCTTCTCAGCACATAAAACGTGAAGACATATGAGATAATCAACACAGGAATAGCTGTCACTGATGCCATGTTGCATTGAGCGAAGTGAGATTAAAATGAATTGGCCACTACAAAGAAGGGTCTATACCATCTGCGCCATCTGGTGAAATATTACCAAGACTCAACGCAAGACACATTTTTTCTGAAGAGTGAATTCCAAGATGCATATGCAGAATTCACGAGTGAAAGACATCTCTTCACTGCATGTGTAGCCAATTTTCAAGAAGACACTCTCATGGAATTGGAAACCTACAAAGACGTGGAGAGATGGCATGAAAATGAATATGAGGTTGTAGAATGAATCGACCATATCAGTGCAATACATAAGGACCGAGACATAGAGGATCATGGAATTCGAGTGTTGATGGATAGCAACATCTTCCGGATCAGGAAGGCAGCTGAATAATGGGTAAGTATGGCCCAGGAAACTCACCGAGAGATACAAAAGACGTGTTCTGAGTGTGAAAGAAGCTGGGAAAAGATCAATTGGGAGATGAAAGACATTATCCTCCAAGAGTTCGTCTCACCCGAAGACTTTGTCGACTTGCATGACATAGTCAAATGACATGTAGAAAAGGACTCAGAATGGGAAGTAGAGATTGCGCAGGTGGTGAGCATGACACTGAGTTAGGTACAAAATTTTATGGAATGTCTAATCAAGGATCGTGCAATTTTGCAATGTTTAAGTGCCAAAGTGATCAAATATAGAGAACGGGAAATAGAGGTGAAGGAAACCCTTTCAACCCTGATGGACCAATGCATATTCCTGTATGCTAACACATGCGAGGATCTCTTCGTCAAGTGGTCAGAATACGAGAAGAGTCATCCACTCTAGTAGAACCACCAGATGATCTCAAGGGAACAAAGATATCAAGTGCCATGTGTCACTCTTTTGTTTTACTTAACACAAACTTTTAGAAGCTATTTTAAGTTAGTGATTCTTTATAAATAGGGGGATAGACCTTTTGGAGAAGTTCGATGGTTTTGGGTAAGGACCCTCTTTTTAGAATTGTAAATAATTATTCTTGGGCAACTTTAATTGAGAAGTTATGTTTAGAACAAGAGACAAAAAAAAAATTCATAAAGGTGTTATGTGGTTGGATTAAGGAGGAACTTCTTCCATCTTTGAATTCAGTAGTTGATGTTGTAATGAGTAAGATTTTCTGAATCTATTGATAAGCTATATTTTTCAATATTTTAATAGTTCTTTTGTTCTAAATGATGAAAAGAGCATCGTTGTGTTGATATGTGATTGAAGGTAGAGCTAAGGAAACTATTTTTATTGCACTTATCTTATTTCATGCATATTTTATTTCCATAATTGTATCTCAGTTAGTGTTTAAATACCAACAAGTTAATGTATTATTACTATATTTGTAATAGTTGTAAATATCGTTGTTTGCACGCTAGAGCACGAGGGTTATGCCAGGCTCAAGCTTCTTCAGTAGTTAATAATCCCTTCTATCATTTGGTTTATACCATCACACCTTACTTTATCAGACTCATCTAATAAAATAAAATATAAAAGAGAACATTTAATCTGAAGGAGGAACTTTCACAGAAAGATATCCTGTCAATCACTTAGTAAATCCCATCAATAAATTGGCTAGATCGAAAGATCTGGAGAACCATTCCACCCATAAAATGATGCAGAGTCTAATTGGGTCTCTAAGGCAAGTTTGGTTCCTACTGTTGAGTTAAAGGGATCTTGGACCCCTCAACAGAATTGGCGCTAGAAGGAGGGCTACAGATGAATCGCTAACGACAATTTTGATAATATATTTCACATAGCCTGTAGATTCAAAAAAGACCACATGCATGGTTAGTCATTCTCAAGACAACCCATATACATAGATTTCTCCCAAAATGAGTAACTCATCCTAGCACGAGGAAGTAGAACACCTATTCCCTGAAATATCTTACGCTCTTCCCCACGAGGAATTGAACCAGTTCATAAGAATCATAACAGCTTACCCCGAACAAATTGGATCGTTAACCTTAGCTCCATTACGTCCTCGTAGAAAACAAGCTAGAAGACCAGTTGTTAACACCTGTGACCAGTTTTTTTTCCACACAGTAGAAGACCTGATATATTTTTCCCTCACCGATATCGAACAACCCCTTAATCTAATCCCTAAAACACTAGCTGGTAACTACTCTGAGCCCGACGATTTTGAATCTGATGAGGAAGGGTCTAACTCTGATCGCTTAGCTTTAGAATCGAACGACATGGAGGATAATAATAATAATAATGAAGAAAGGGGAAATCAACCTCAAAATAATCAATCTTACTTGGCCATAGTTTCTCTGGAAATGCCAGGACGGGTACATAACCTCCCCCGACATCCAGAAAAATTACTTCCCAAATTCGAATTTGAAACCTACGGATTGCCTGAAGACCATATTAAAAAGTTCATACTAGCTATAATACTAATGAACATCCAACATGAGGACGTAGTGTGTAGGATTTTTCCCTATACCTTTGAGAATTCAGCCTCGACTTGGTATTTTAACTTGCCCGTGGGATCCATAGCTAGTTGGATGAAGTTTCAAAAAGATTTCTTAGAAAAATTTGCAGAAGAAACCACCACATGATATTTAATGGTTGAACTATTCACTACCACCATGAGTTCAAAAGAGAAGGTTAAAGACTTCAATCAACGTTTTACCACTATCCTATACAAATTTCAATCCGAAGATAAACCTACTCAAGTGTTTCAAATTGAGGTATATGATAATGCTCTCCCTGCTTCCATTTCCATGTTTGTGAAAATGGTTTCCAAACATACCCTAGATGAAAATTTCAAGGAATCCAAAACGATTTAATTCCAAATGAAGGGATTCAAGGAGGGCCAAGTATCACTAGTTAAGAAGGAAGCTCAACCTCCACCTAGGAGATTACTTTTGTTGACTAGACCCCCAAGAAAACAAACAGAACAAGGTCCTGAAAAGGGAGGTGGGGACATAGAAGAACTACAATGTATGATAAAGAAACTTTCTAATGAAATCGTAGACATGAAAAGAAGTGTTGAGGAAGGAAACCAAGGTCAAAGGACTTATAAACCCTTTTTTAAAAGAAACCCACCTTTCAAAGAGATTGAACCTCCCCCAACCAGCTTAAATATCGAATTGGGTAATGTAGCATCCGACTCTTTTTGTATGTACCATCAAGAGAAACATTCTGAAAGAGACTGTCCCCAATGGGTGCACGCTATGAATTTAATGGCGAATCAGTTCCTAGACGAAGTCTCTCTTACTGAACAATCAATCAACTCAGTAGTGAACATCGACGATCAATAGGAATTTGAGTCGATGGGAGAAACAACCATGTTATTGTGGGATCCTGACTTGTTGATGCCTCTCGAAGATATATTTGAGGTCCAGGAACCACCCATTGAGGTTCTGGTTGTGTAAACACAAAGTAAGGGTCAACCAATCTCAAATGATCTCATCATTGTCCAATATTCGAGAGGGAAAAAAATAACTGATCACTCGAAAGCACCGTTTTTCTCCCAAATAAATCCTATAAACATACACACACGGGAAGCACCCAAGGTGGACTACAACACAGTAGAATACTTAAAGAAGTTGAAGGCTAATGAGTCGGTCATGGACATGTGCAGGATTCCCTAGCAAAAGAATTTTTTGTTACAGGCCTTAAAGTCAATAGAATCCCCTATAGCAAGCATTGACCTAGGTGAGGTTTCATCTCCCACAAATTTAGAGAACAAACCAAATGTGAATGCTTTCTCTTTATAAAAAAGAGGAAATCCTTTTGTCACACCTTTCCTTTTAATGTTTGAAGTCTTCAACCGAAACCTGCATAATTGCTTCGTCGATTCAGGGGCATCCTCCAATTTCATGCCATTGTCAATCTGCAAGAAATTGAATGCAATCCCACTCAAAAGTGATAAACCCGTTACACAACTAGACATAACTCAAGTAAAAGTTATTGGGGAACTTAAGGATGGCATGATCATAATGGCTGCACACCTGAAATTTGTTCAAGTAATTGATATAATTGTAGTAGATATCCCAGAATCTTATGGACTACTACTCAATCGAGATTGGTCCAAGAAATTGAATGGATACTTTAGCACAGATTGGGCTCACCTCTGGTTTCCACTAAAGGGGCATACCAACATGATTAGGATCAGTAGAGCAAGATATTTCAAACATATTGTCATCGATTTAGAAGCCTTAAATGAACCCTCGTTGTCATATTTCCCCGTGCTAGGAAACTACTCCTGTGATTATGATTTTGGGAATTTCACCCCTCTCTCATCTGATTTACCTCTCACTCAAAACTATGAAATGAATTTTCAAGTGAATCTACTTGCAGCAAAAGAAGAAATCATCTTTTGTCATGAACCTCTGTTGGAAACGATAGACAAGGCATATGGAAATGAGGAAATAACTAGGCCTGAATAAGTTGCTAAATTTTGCTCACAATTTTGGATGCTATACTTTAATGGGCCTATATCAAAAGAAGGGTCAAGAGCAGGATGTATTCTCATTGACCCGAAAGGGAAGTAGAATTTCCTATCCTGCAGACTAGAATTTGAATGCACCAATAACACTATTGAGTATGAAGCTCTAGTTCAGGGATTGAAGAAATCCATTGAATTAAAAATTAAATAACTAAAAGTATTTGGGGACTATGAAATTATCGTTAGGAAAGTGAAGAATACTATCCATTGAAATTCACCCCACTTGAGAAATTACCAACAAGAGGTGCATAGACTAATAAAACATTTTGAGGGCTTCAATATTATTGTTGTTCCCAGGACAAAGAATACTCTTGTTGACTCCCTAGCCACTGCAGCCTCGAGGTTATCCTCTTTACAAGACTATGAAGCCTCTAGGTTCACTGTGGAACTACTCTACAAACCATTAGTACCCAACAATATTTCTAATTGGAATTTTTTTGGAGATGAACAGATTGCATATTTTCTAACTAATCAAGAGAATTTTAAAGATTTGGCTATTGATGATGAGGTATTCCAAGAGAAACTGGCAGAAACCGATTTCCACGAACCGAAGAATGAAACATAGCACTCTAATAATAAACTAAGGTTTCACACGATACTGAAAGGGGTATCCAATTTGGAGAACCTTTTCGACCTGAGGAAAATATTTAAAGGGTCAAAGAATACAAAGACATGGAGTTCATGTCCTATATACGAGACTATAAACCTAGGAACCCCAGAAAACTCTAAGAATGTAAATCTAGGTAAAACAATGTCTAAATAAGACAGGAAATCTTATCTCAAACTTTTTAGAGAATATCAAGATGTCTTTGCATGGTCCTACCGAGAATTAAAAACCTATGATGCTCGCATTATCCAACACACAATCCCATTAAAATATTGAGTAAAAAGCTTCCAACAAAATCTCAGGAATTACCATCCATCTCTAGAACCCCTTATGTATCAAGAGATAAACAAGTTGTTAGATTCTAAGATTGTCTTTCATATTAGACACTACGCCTGGGTAGAAAATTTGGTTCATGTCAGAAAAAAGTCTGGGGAGATCCCCCTGTGTGTATATTTCGGAAACCTTAACAGAGCATCAGAAAAGGATAACTACCTAGTCCCACCCATGGAACAACTCTTGCAGACCGTGTCTGGTTCTGAAATTGTTTCCCTTCTAGATGGGTTCTTAGGTTATAACCAAGTCCTAGTTTCAGAGGAAGACCAATTGAAGACTACCTTCCGAACCATGTGGGGAACTTTTGCTTATAAACGCATGCCCTTTGGGTTGATTATTGCCAGGGAAAACTTTCAAAGGGCCATGGACGTATCTTTTCAGGGATTTATTAACAAATGTGTAGTAGTATATTTGGACGAAGTGACTGTTTATTCAAAGAGAAGAGAAGACCACATCCAACATCTAACCCAGATTTTCGAAAGGTGTAGAAAATATCGAATATCTTTAAACCCCAAGAAAACTATCTTTGGTATCAAGGAAGGGAAACTACTAGGTCATATTATATCTCAAGAAGGAATTCATATAGATCCCGAACGAATAAAGGAAATAGATTAGATTCCATTTCCCCATAACAAAAATGCTATGCAATCCTTTTTTGGGAAAATTAATTTTTGGAGGAATTCCACGCTTGATTTTCTTGAAAAAATAATTTAAACAATATCAAGACTTCAATCTCTCAAGCTTCGGTGCTGCGAAGTCCAAAATTTAGTAAATATTTTTTCCTCTATACTTTCTCCTCTGACTAGTCCTTAGCTGCGGTATTGACCCAGAAGGATGATGAAAACAATGAGGCACCGATATCATTTATGAGCACTAATCTCCAAGGAGCTGAATTGAACTACCCTTCTATAGACAAATAGGCTTATGTGATGTACAAAGCAGTAAAATATTTCAGATCTTACATCCTAAAAAATCACACCAAATTCATCATGCCTCATCTCACAGTCTCATCCCTATTCACTCAATAGGAGATGGGAGAGAGAAGGGGAAATTGGATGGAAGTTGTCCAAGAATTTGATCTATATATAAAACTTGCCAAATTAGTTAAGGGACAAGGATTGTGTAAACTGGCTGCAGAAGCCCAAGATCTAATAAATGAAGACCCCGAGTGGGAGAATGAATTAGCATTATGGTGTAGTGAATATTTATGCATTCCCCTACAAAAAGAATCTTGGTATGGAAAATTTATTTACCTCTTGCATCATGGGACTTTCCCAAAAAGCCCAAGACCTAAGGAAATGAGAGCTCTCAGGCTAAAATCTGTGCAATATCGCCTCATAAATTCAATACTTTTTCGCATAAATTATGATGGAGTACTCTTGATATGTCTCAAACATGAATATGTAGAAAAGGTTCCAAGGGAGATCCATGATGGTCCTCTAGGTGGAAACTTTGCAGGAGATACCACAACTCACAAAATATTAAGAGTCAGTATTGTTGGCCTACTCTATTTAGGGACACTCATACATATGCTAGAAACTATAAATCTTGTCAAATGAGAGTTGGTAGAGAAAAGAGGGAAATTATTCCACTCCAACTAGTGACCATATCCAGACCATTTGAGCAATGGGGGTTAGAATTCATAGGGGAGATTACCCCGAATTCTTGAAAACATCATAAATACATATTGATTGCTACAGACTATTTTACAAAATTGGTAGAGGTGATCTCTCTGACTCACGTGAATGAAAAGGTTGTAATCCAATTCATAGAACAACAGTTGATCACAAGGTTTGGGATGCCTTTTGTTCTCATTTTTTACAATGCTACCTACTTTTCTTCTACTCTATTAACAGAGTTCTCTCTAGACCAAGGAATCATAATAATATACCCTGCAAACTACTATCCACAAGGAAATGGGGTGGCAGAATCAACTAATAAGAACCTAGTGAGGATCTTGAAGAAAACAGTCGCAGACAATCAAAGGAATTGTCATAGCTCGATTCATAATGCCTTATGGGAAGATAGAATAAAACCTAAGGAATCTATAGGAAACTCCCCATACTTTCTGTTATACAGACAAGAATCCATTCTCCCAAATGGGTTATATCTTTCATCACTTCATCTTGCTCAGGGTTCAAGAGGACAACCCTCATCAGTTATTCAGCAAAGAATTGATACCCTCCTCATGCTTGAAGAGGAAAGGGAGAAAGAAAAATCTAAGTTAGTCACTCATCAACAGATAGTTCAAATATGGTTTGACAAGCATAAGGATAAAGAGAAGAGTTTTGAAGTAGGATACTTAGTTATGAAATGGGATAGAGAAAACGAACCTAAGGGAAAACATTCAAAGTTTTAGAATCTATGGCTCAGACCTTTCTGGGTATACGAGAAAATTGGGGCAGGCACGTATCAGTTGCAAAATATGAGAGGGGAACCCACCACCCTCCCAGTGAATGGCCAAGCCCTAAAAAATATTTCTATTAAAAAAAAATGTCTTCTTCGTGTTTCTTTTAGAATAATTTTTTATTAGGAAATAGGTGTAGATTTAGGATAGACTAATTACAGATTCCTTTTTTTTGTTTTTTTTTTTTTTCTTGGTATTTTTCCTTTAATAAAATTGTGCTCTGTAAAGCATTGGTTGACTTTAATAAATATGGTGTAGCAAACTCTGCTCCTAATTTACGCTTATGTGCAAGATAAGAAACGTCGGGCAATTGAAAATTTATTCAAGGAGATATATTTCTTGTCTTTGCAAAACAAACAACCTTGGTAAGTGATGAAGTGTCTGCCTGGTGGTCTAGTAAAGCCCAAAGGGAAAGATGGAAAGTTGGAAAGGATCACATGTACCTCTAAACAGAGCTAGGAATAATTTCACCTTAACTATTTCACCTTGCAGATAACATACGTCCTCCTGTCCAACTCACTTAGGGAATTTCTTTCAGAAAAAAAACAATTATAATAAATGAGTGCAAAGTCAAAGAGGGTATGAAGATAACTCCATCGTGTCTATGGACGCTCGCTAGTAGCGGAGCAAGGTATGTGACATCGGGGTTACTTTGCTAGGGCTATGGACACTCGCTGGCAGCGGAGAAACACCCTAATGAGGGAATAATGATAACTAAAATGGCCTTGAGCCAATGAATGCCTTGCCCTACTCTTTTCAAAGAGTTGTGTTGGTCACGGTCAAGAGGAACGAAGTTGAACTCCATAGGTGGACCCGAATTCACAAGCTCGGGAAATTTTATATGTGTGGATAGGAAATACTATGATAAAAGTGAAGCCAGTTAGTTTCTCAACCAGCTTCTACACACGCTAAGCCCAAAGGAAGAGCAAAGATTTTTTTTTCACCCATAGAATCACCATTTGTTGAGCGCTCAACACACCCTAAAAATTTTTGAAATTTTTTCTCTTTTTGGGTACCACTTGTTTTCTTTTCTTCTTTCTGAGTTGATTCCATTGTGTAGGGATCATTAAGTTTTTCTTCCATGAATCATCATTGATCACGTTCGGATTTATTTAGACCTGTCAAATTGAAACCTTTTTTCTCTAAAAAGAACCTGACATTTTAACTAAGAAATCGTAGCTAAAATTATTCCCCACGCACCTATTTTCGGCATCGAAGAAATCCAAGAAGAAAACAATGACCACGTAGTGATAATACTATCTGATCACCGATGTATCATTAGCATCGGGAAAAAAAATGGAGAGGGATTGCGTTGGTTGTTCATAAAGAAGATTCAGGAAATGGACGATATCCCATCGGCGTCGGCGAAATATGAGAGGGATAAACATTGACATGGGCCATGATGAACCTACAATGACCGATTACTGATGCATTTGTTCGGGGTCAATGAAATGTCAAATATTTAAGTCATGGAAAATATTCTCGTCGAAACATCATCGATCACTGATGCATGCTCAGCATCGACAAGTTTCGAGGGGGGTAATCCAGGAACACTTGTTTAAAAATATCGTCGATCGTCGATCCTTGATACTTTTTCGGCATCAAAAGAGCAGGACTTGTTTGTTAAAACACTTATCTAACGAAAATCCCTGATTCTGAATAAACTCTTAAATGAAGAAGTCAATTTCAAACACCACGTGTCTTTGACACGTAGGCATTTCATACAACCTAGTTTCATCCCGAGTCACCTTAGGTTTCCCCGTGTCCTAGTCACACTTCTATGTCATCGTTTCCACATCAGTGTTGTATGACAAGATGGATCGACATAAGATATTTTTCTGAAATATATCAATGAACATTGTTTAAAGAAAAGCGTTGACTCCCGATCCACCCGTTTAAATTAGCAAAATGATGGGGTGTTTTCAACAAAAAATAAGATCAGATTCTTCCATTTAATAGGCCAATTAACGTTTCTCTCTGCATACATTGCTACCCCATGTCTCGATAGAATAACAGGAATTTGAAATCACTTATGAACCAAAATTTATCCCGCTCATGCGCCTCCAACCTACGACTGCATTTAATCTCGAGCATAATGCGAATATGGCGACAGATTTTTTAGAACCACACTTACACCCCGAATTGATGAACTGATGCGACAAGGTAAGTATTCTCTGCGTTTAAATCACTAAGAAAATTTCAAACCCCAACATTATTTACACAATTTTATCTGTTCCAGAGAAGTCGAAGAAGCGCAAAGAGCGTCTCAAGAGTTGCACTTGATTCTCATAATTTCAAAACCAAGTTAAGCTAGTGCAAAGAAAAGGTATGTTTTAATTTTATCATTTCGATGTTCACATTTTATTTATATATCAGTATTCTCTCTACAAAATGGTGTCTAAATCTGCTCTCTATGCAGAAAAATGCCTCCAAGGAAGCCAACGACCAGACACTCGCCAAGGGCACCAAAACTGAAGGAAGCAGAGGTTGGTGAAGGGACTGGTCATCAAAATGTCAACTAAGAAGGAATTTGCTCAGCCCCCTTCTTTTGGCGATATAGAATCAAGCACTGGGTCAAATAAAATGCTCCCACAATGGGGATATTTGTTCAATAGAATTAACCAAGAATATTACCCGAAATTTATTCCCCATAACGACCCAGATGTAAGGGTGCTCGACAACAAGGTTTTTTCAAACATCTGGCAGTCATGCCTACATATGGTAGCCTGTTGAATCTCGATTTTTCCATGTATTGAGACTCTGGGGTGGATAATCGACCATACAGACATGATAAAGTGTCTAGTCAATGATGAGAATGGTAGATGTGTCGGTTTTTTTCTCCCGATAGAGGTCCGGAAATATTACAAGATCAGGGACCCGGAGGAACGGTTAAACACATATTTCGTAGTGATTTTCTATAATTTCCATTATACTAGCCGATTAATGGTCTATTGTTGGAAGGAAGATAACAAATTCACAAACCAGAACAATGACTGGTATGGGACATCAAATCGAAGGGAGCTATAATTCTATTTAATGGCTCTAATATGTCGATTGTACAAGGAGAGAGATTGTGCTAAGATTCTAGAGGCATGGATGCCTCTAGAATACATTGTGTCCATCTCCAGGACTAGATTCAACTTGGGAGAAATCATTTCTAAGAAATTGAGCACCGACATATTGCAGGCTCGGACATCAAAGGATGGAGAAGCAGTCTCTTTTCACATGGCTTCATATCTGCTAGACGTAATCTGCATAAGGAATATCTTCTCCGGAATGAATCTGAGATGGCATGTTGCCAAGCTACCTGTACATGTCTACTTCATCATCCTGTGGGAAAACAGGTACAAAAAAATATTATGCTCTCATCTACGATGAATTCATAGCTCGGGTCTATTTTATTATTTTCAAGAAAGAGTGCCCAAGACTTTCTGTAGCAGCCAAGAAAATGATTTCAAAAGTAGGCCACTGGTACCTATATGAAACCATGACTTATATCAGGGTGTTTGGGGCCATCGACGCACCATATTTACTCCCAGCTCATGTCCTATACCGGCTCATCGTAGGAGAAATATGTTACCAGACCATCCTGCAGGTCTATAATGCCACTTTGGTTAAAGACAAGAAACAAGCATTCATACCCTATGGTTTCCATGTAGGGTTTTTCATAGTGAAGGATACTGTGCAAGAAAAATAAGAGGGTTTGAGCTATCTGAATTATAGGTTCCCAACAAGTTGATTTCGCAAACATGACCCTAAAGGCCTAGTTCTTCAACATGCATCACAAGTCTCTTCCTATTGGCCATATGCACATGCTAAGTTTTAAGACGAGATCTTTACAAAATGTTCTCGGGACTGGGAGGAGGTACTACAAAGAAAAGATAGCCCAAATATGATTAGGCTCAAAGCTATGAGTATGGATGAGAAATTCAAAATGATACAACAAATGACTCAATAATCCCTCAGGGTTAGAGAAGAAAAAAGAGCAGCAGAAGCTATAGAGACACAAAGGAAGGGGATTGTTTTATTAGAAGAATCCAAAAGAGTCATCCAGTAGTTAGAAAATGATCCTCAACTATTAGAACCTATGAGGATAACCCCAGCCGACCCAATCAACATCAGAGAGGAGCTAAATGGCTCAGAATCAACCCTAGAGGAGGAAAAATTCGATCCAGAAAACCCCAGAGTTTTGTCACCATAGGCCAGATCATCGATGACTATTCCAACCCAGCAAGAGATTCCAAAAAAACTAGGTGAAACGGGTGTGCCTAATACCCTCTTTGATCTAATTACTTTCTATGATGATGAATATAGCTAAGAGGTCTTTCTTATAACTCCAATACCAATTGTAGAGGAGAAAGAACCAGGGGGAACATCTGATCCAACTCCCGATGCATCAATTCCAAACCCCCTGCAAGGCGACCGTGAGGCCAAGAGTACCTTAGAAACTAAATTTCTCCACCTATCGGTGACCCCGAAAGACAACTCTAGGGATGAGCTAGGTTCTTGTGAACAAGAAGAGGAATTGCAACATATAGAGATCAACACCTCAACACCCAATCACCAAGTGTTGAGCCTATGACTGTCTCTCCAATTAAGGTCGATACCTCACCAGCCGATGAACACCAGACAGAGGGTGAACCATTGGAAAATATAGAAGTTTCCCCTGTCAAAGAAGTACAAGAGAAGGTCATATAACAAATATATACGACAGGAAGCCTAGGCAACACTCTGACCTAGGGAGACCAACAAATCCCTGACCCCATTGACGAGGTCACTTCTATATAGACGATTGCTTACAACATGAAGAGGAAATCCATAATGAGGAGAACCACCAAGAAAATAAGGCTCACGCTAGATAGCGTGATTCTTATCACCACGGAAGAGAAGTTGCTTAGCACAGAAAACGCGAAGACATCTGAGCTAATCGGTGCAGGGATGAATATCATTGATGCCACGCTGGATGAAGAAAAGCGAGATGAAAAGGAATTGGCCACCAAAAAGAGGGAGATAGACCATCTATGCCATCTGGAGAAATATTACCAAGACTCAACACAAGCCACAGTTTTTCTGAAGAGTGAATTATGAGATACATATGAAGAATTTACGAGCAAAATACATCTATTCACTGCATGTGCAGCCAATTTTCAGGAAGACACTCTCATGGAAATGACAACCTGTGAAGATGTGGAGAGATGTTATGAAAAGGCATACTAGGATGTATAACGAATCGAATATATCATCACACTATAGAAGGGTTGAAACATGGAGGAGCATGGCATCCAAGTGTTGATGGATAGCAACATCTCCTCGATCAGGAAAGTAGTCGAATATTAGGTAAGTATGGCCCAGGAACCTCAATGAAAAATATAGAAGAGGTGGTATGAGTTCGAAAGAAGTTGGGAAAATATCAATCGGGAGATTAAATACATTGGCCTCGCAAAGTTCGTCTCACCTGAAGACTTTGTCGACTTGCATGACATAGTCAAACAACATGTAGAACATGACTCATCATGGGAATTAGATATCACATAGGTGGCGAGCATGACACAGATTCAGGTACAAAAGTTTATGGAACATCCAATCAAGTCTCGTGAAGTTCTACATTGTTTAAGTGATAAATTGATCAAATGTAGAGAACGGTCAATAGAGGTGAGGGAAACCCTTTCAACCACGATGGATCGGCACAGATTCCCATATGCTAACACATGCGAGGATCTCTTCGTAAAGTGGTCACAATACGTGAAGAGTCATCCTCTCTAGTAGAACCACTAGATGATCTCAAGGGAACAAAGACATCAAGCGCCACGTGTCACTCTTTTGTTTTACTTAACACAAAATTTTAACAACTATTTTAAGTTAGTGATTCTTTATAAATAGGGGAATTGACCTTTTGGAGAAGGTTGATGGTTTTAGGTAAGGACCCTCTTTTGAGAATTGTAAAGATTTATTTCTGAGAAACTTTAATTGAGAAGTTCTCTTTAGAACCAGAGACAAAATTTAGTTTTTCATCAAAGGTGTCATGTGATTATATTAAGGAGGAACTACTTCCATCTTTGAATTTAGTAGTTGATGATGTAACAAGTAAAAGTTTATGAATCTATTGATAAGCTATATTTTTCAATATTTTAACAGTTCTTTTTTTCTAAATGATGAAAAGTGAATCGGTGTGTTAATATGTGATTGATGGTAGAGCTAAGGAAACTATTTTTCTTGCACTTATCTTATTGCATGCATATTTTCTTTCCATAATTGTATCTCAATCAATGTTTAAATCCAGCAAGTTAACGTATTATTACTATATTTGTAACAGGTGTGAATATCGTTGTTTGTACGCTAGAGCACAAGGGTTATCCCAGGCTCAAACTTCTTCAGTAGTTAAGAATCCCTTCTATCAGTTGGTTTATACCATCACACCTTACTTTATCAGACTCATCTAATAAAAGAAAATAAAAAAGAGAACGTTTAATCTGAAGGAGGAACTTTCACAGATAGATATCCTGTCAATAACTAAGTAAAGCCCATCAATAAATTGGCTAGATCGAAAGATCTGGAGAACCATTCCACCCATCAAACGTTGCAAAGTATAATTGGGCCTCTAAGGTAGGTTTGGTTCCTACTGTTGAGTTAAAGGGATATCGAACCCCTCAACAGAAGGATTGTATCTATTTTTTGTTTCTTGGTATAGCAATTTGTTTTATTACTTCTACCCTATCTGGGTCTATTTTTACACCTTGTTTTGACACTATATGTCCCAAGAGGTTTCCCTCATTCATAGAAAAACAATACTTCTTTGGATTCAAGGATAGGCCAAATTTCCATCATTTCACAAAGGTCTTCCTTAAGTGCTTAATGTGATATTCATCTAATTTAGAGAACACATACATATCATAAAGATATATAATAATGAATATATCCTTCTCCCCCACAAAGGCTATATCCATAGCTCTTTGGAGTGTAGCTCCTACATTTATCAAACCAAAGGGAATTTTATCATACATGAAAGTTCCCCATGGGGTTGTGAATTTATTTTTTTCCCTATCATCATGATGCATTTCCACCTGATTATATGTTGAGAAACCATCCATCATGGAGATCCTATTTTTTCCCACAACTTTACGAAGTATATGATTCATCTTGGGAAGAGGATAATTGTCCTTTAGTGAACATTTATTTAGGTTTATGAAGTCCACACAAATCCTTATCTCTCCACTCTTCTTCATTAATTGAACCAGATTATCTAGCCATTAAAAATATCTAATGGGAATGATGATTTGAGCATTAAGTAATTTGCTCGCTTCCTTCTCAATTGTTGGTAGCAATAGGGGGTTAACTTGCCTTGGCTTCTTCCTAAAAGGTTTAGTACCAGGCTTGAGTGGTATCCTATGTTGTATGATGATGGTATCATATGTCTTTAGATATTTATATTTCCAAGCGAAGACATCCATATATTCTTTGAAAAATTGCAAGTATTTTCCTTTGTGCTTGGGGGGAATTTATTTGGAAAACTTTATGAATTTTGGCTCCTTTTTTTGTCGCAATGTTGCATTCTTCAGCATTTTCATCTTTGGGAAAAACTATGGGATTTATGGGCACATCATTTCTATCAAAAATGTTTCTCTAGGGGCACTAGTCCCTTACAAATAAACTCATTTTTTAGTTCAAGGACTTTATGCCTAGCGATGCATTCACTAAACTCAGAGTTCATTTGCATTTATACTTCAGTCATTGGCTCCCTTTTTTCTTCATCATCTGAATCTACATTGATGTTGGAAAATTCATCTATAACCTCCATGAATATTTTGATATGTTAGTCATATTCAAACACTTTCCAGTATTTTATATTATCAGGGATGGAAGGCATGTATCTCATCTCAATCTGATATCTCATTTGAGGGACAACACGGGTTTTAAAGGTGTTGGAAGATACTGCTAAGGAATCATCCTGCTGGTTAAATTATTTTGAAACAAAAGTAATATTAAAATCTTTGTAAAAATGATCAATTAAATCCCATACCTAATTTATGTATGCTCTCATATGTTACGGAAATCTAAGTCCTATGGCTTTGGATCAGGGCCACAATTGAGAAATTCCCTTAAAAGACTTGTCTCAACCTCTAATTAGACAATCAATTAGAAATAAATACATTGAATACATAAATTAGAAGAAAGGAAGAAGGACATACCTGGAACCCTACATTTGAATTAGATCATGCTTGAGGCCTTTTTCTCCAGAAATACTTGATAATGATCTTTTAAAATTATTGCAACCAAAGAAGTATGCAACTGCAAGAAAGTAGTTACTGCTAACTAACTAAATATAATCAATTCAAATTCCTTGTTAGATTCAATATAAGATGCATATAATATCATTAAAATCATGAATTAACACAAAGAATCAGATGATAATGAAATTTCTTTTATTGATAATAATAAAAGGGGGTTGGTTACAACCTGTAACCATTGTGGCATGATCCTTGAACTAGGATCCAAGTTCCTCCACCCAAGGCATGAGGTGATGAAGTCTACCTCCAAAGTTTTTTGTCATGATGGGTCCAAGGAAGTAATAGGATTCCTACCGAAGAGATAAAGAGAAAAGTAGATCCTAAAAACAAGTGTTTTTAGGGGGAAGACAATCTTAGAAATCTAGGGAAATAGGGGCTTGTAGGGATATAAGGAAACTACCAGCATGAGGTTGCATCTATTTCATCATGTCTTTCCTCCATCCCATGGATATCTTTTATACTCCCTTTTGTTAGTTGGAGTAGTTATGTACGGGCTATCGGAGGTCGAGAACCTAGGGAACCCATCAAGTCAACCCAAAATATCATGAATTATATTTTTTTGATCCAATTAAACATGCACACAGGTTGCTAACTAGAAAGTACCGTATGTACATGATTCTCTTTAAGGAGAGTCACGTACATCTTGAAAAATGGTATTTTTAAATATATTTTTAGGGAGAAAAGCGGGGGTTCATCTCCTTCAAATAGGGAAAAGGTTGTAATTAAGGCCAATCAGCCTTCATGAGCATATATGGTGGAAAATTATTCTATGACAGACATCCCCTAATGTGTGAGGTAAGAAGAGAAATTGATGGCCGAAATACATTACAAATAGTCATGATATTGTGGAGCTTCCATTGGGTAGAATTAGTTAAAGAGCGGTCCCAAAACCATACCTACAATAGAAACAACAAAGGTACTATCTTCTCAAGTTGGGCATTCCCATGCTTGAGTGTGATGTAAGCATGGTTTCCAAATCAGGTACATTATGGATCCATGAGTAATGAAATAATAATTGATTTACATGGCCATGAAAATTATACACAATGGATCCATGTGACATATAGAGGTAGCAATCATGGCCACAAGAAAATACACAGTGCATCCATGCAAAAATGTAGATCATAGCTACAAGTGGATACACAATATAGCTATGTCTCAAAATCAAAATAGAGGATAATTGGAACCAATGTAGTGAACAATGTGATCCTCTGCAAGTACCAATTTCAAATAGGGTGGTAAAATCAAAGTTGGGTAGGATAACAAAAGACGTGATGCTTGTACTTCACCCAAATTTTTCAAAACAATTTGTCATGGTATGAGCCTACAATATGTGAATAAATGTGTTGGATTCAAACATAATGAGACATCATTTGATTACCGGTCAATGATGTATACCATTAACAAACGTGAGACAACCCACCAATGATGATAATGGGTGTCAATGTACCTAGTGTAATGTAGCAAGTGTGAATAAGTGAATTGATGTCGAGCACCTACTAGAATCTATCAAGCATGGGACATTGATGTATTCCCACTATCGATAGTGAGGAAACCTGCCACTGATGAATGAAATTCCCAAGGTACTAAAAATAACTCTAGATCTCTATCCCAAAGTAAGATGTGTTTACGTTGATAGGAAGAGAACCGCTAGAAGGAAGGCATTAAGGAATCCTCCATCATCTAGCACAAGGGATAACATAAGGCCAAATATTTGGAAGGACTTGGATGAAATAGTTCAAAGGACCACATTGAGGTATGAATCTGACATGCACCAGATGGATTATCACATGACAAAGACTCTTTGAATAGTAGCTAATGATGGAGACTACTGACAAAGACAAGGGATCCACCAATGGGATAAAGTGGAAACTAAGGTACCACACAAATCCCTATGTGTAATAGTGGTTGTTTACATTGAACACAAGGGAAACCACTCAGTCAGTGACCAATGATGTTTTTTCATATGATAAGTGCAAGGCTACCTATCAATGATATAAATAGGCCCAGGGTGCAACTCTAGTTCATACTCTTAGAGAAACGTGTCTTAGCCAATAAGAAAAGACCCACCAACAAGAATTCAATTGGGACCTTCTATACTAGAATGAGTGAGAGACAAAGATACTTGTGACACTAAGCAATACTTGACTGACATGGGAGGGTCGACTTGAAAATTTAAAGGTTTATGTAGAATGGATGAAAAAATTTGACTTCCCTTGAACATAAACACGACACAAAATGTGACTTGGGTAGCATTGACTATAAACTAGGATATGTTTGTGAAGCAGGAGGTATCGAAAAACACTCCATACGACTGAAAGAATAACCAGTTAGAGGAGTTTTTTCTCAAAAACAAGAAAATGGACCTCCTAAAGCCATACTAAACCCAATAATGATATGAAGACTCATAATATTGTTCTATGTTCAAGGGAAACACAAGTAGCATCCATATAAAAAATTAAACTCATTTCCATCCTTTTTTTTTCCCTTTTTCATATTACAAAGCCTAACAAGGAATAAAAGAATACTATGATACAGTGGAGGAAATGAGTGTGATGGGAAAGTAAACTAGTTCTAGGTGCAAGGAACATACCTATTCTCAATGCAAGGAAAGCATGTGCAGGATATGTACACTCGAGGGGAAAATTTTGTCCATGGATATAGGTGTCAAGTTGCAAAGGATAGTATTTCAAGGATATTAATGTTTCGAGAATGCATATAAAATTGGCTATAGAACAAAAAGTCGAAGCCATAATTAGGCCCGAAAAGAATGAGCCTTCAATATGCAATGAAAATACAACTCAATCCATAAATGAGGGAGCTCCATAGGGTATTATCTAGAATAAGAATGAGAAGGAGATATGAGGCTTCAATGCAAATTCATGGCAGCTCTAAACGGGGCTATCGAGCCTATGAAAGTACTTCATCATGGGAACCAAAAGGAAAATAGGTGCTAACTAAGATTCCCATGATGGTAGGATCTACCACGTGAATTACAACATTTCTAAACAACAAAAAATGTTCCATGTCGCAACTCAGTGGGGTCGATCCTAAGGTAAAATGACACAAGAAATGGATAATGAAAAATGCATCAATAGGAAAATCTAACATATATGTCAGTTTCAAGATCATTACCTGTTAGAATGGATCGACATTTAAGAAAAGGTACCAAATAAAAATTTCTTCAAAGTCTTGTATATAAGACCAAAAACACTCACCCAGAAGTTAATAAGTTCAATATAGAAACCTATAATAAAAAAATTTGTTACGGGATACAAAACTTGAAAACTAGAAACCCTAAAAGTATAATATGTACAAAGTACTAGAAAACCTTGTATATTATGCATAATAATTCCCCAGGTATAGCCCGTTGCTAGGCTCAGGCCAAGGGTTTCATCGGTAACCAACCAATAAAGCTTCTAGTTTAGGAAAATGTTGAGGATACATAATCATAGCTCCAAGGATAGCCTCATCCAAAGGAAATTCAACATATAATAAACCAGTAATCGACGACACACAAATACTAGGGCTCGAGGTATCACAGAAAGTAAGATCAAACTCGAGTGGAAAAACACAATCCCTTAGACCAATAGGGGGAGGCAAGGGAACTTGTTCCCCTAATGGATGAATCACCCAATCAATTTTCAAGACCATGTATCAAGAAGGAAATCTTGACTGTAAATGTCCCATCTCAACATAAATTGAAAACCGAGGATAAGATGCCACATAATTCACCCGTGGTGGGGAAGAGACGACTCAAACACTAGGAACAGATAAAGGGGAAACCTGAGCTAACGCCGAACTAGGATGGTGATTATCATATGAAATTTTATCAATAGTGACAATGCCTCCATTGTGAGGAAAATGCATCACATGAAAGAGCGTAGACACCAAAACATTCATCACATACACATAATCACACCCAAGAAGAATATTAAAGTCTAAATGGCCTGACACCATTAACAAAT
>JZKD02S0829164.1:210249-253700 GCA_000966675.3 Picea glauca
ATTTTCTAATATTTAATCATAAATTCACTTTTAATACTAAAATGAATAAAGTGGAAAATAATGATGTGAAACCCAAATGTATTTATGAAAATGGTATGATGAAGGTTTAATTGGGAGATGAAATGTAAGGAATAGTGAAGGGAAAGGTGGATGAAAATACGACATTTCTGAGTCCCAACAAAGACTTCTTTGTATTCTTCATTTACTGTGAGGATGCAACAACCTATGTCATCATCAACAATGTATATGGGGTGATTTATAGAGTTTTTTTTATCATTGACCACATAGAAAAAATTTGTTTCTCTATATAATCTCCTATTTTATCCTCCAAAAAATGACACGGTAGCATAATTCATGTCCATCAACATTGTACCACCCTACTTTGTTTTCCACGTTCTAGATAGCAGCATCCCATATTTTTTAGGTACATCAATTACCACCACATCCATCATAATACTTTTGAAAGGAAGTCGTGCCAAAGTGACCACCATGTATTTGATTATCCAGTTCTACCAGTGGGACAAGGATCTTCATTTTGGACATCTCTTTCTCAATGCTAAAGGGTGAAACTAATTCCTCAAGTTCCTTTACCTCTTTTTTTCTATCTTTTAATATTCTCCAACTTGTTTAGTATTGATGATATTTTTTAGTTCTTTGTATTTATCCATAGAAATACTTGGGCCATATTTCTTAAGTTGGGATTGGATGTGCTAGTTAGCTTCTTTCTGTCTAGGTATAAGATCATATTTTATGTGCATCTCAACTTGCAACGCATCAACAAACATCATGTACTGAATAGAGTAAATCACTTCTTCGTTAGATCCACCTTTATGTGTTTTCTTCCTAGTGTTTAGAGAATATTCATAATCATCTTGAGTTAGATGCATGTTATTGTTTTCCCCTTGTAGCAGGTGCATTTATTATGGATTTTCAACATACCCTTCATCTATTTCTTCCTCCACTGGGTTAATCTAATCATTATTCCTTACAGGAGGTTGAATGGGTTCCTCATCATTTCTTCTCTCTCTCTCCTCATTAGTTGAGGATTAAAAGGCCTCGTAAACTGGTTAGGGTTCCTCACCCATCCTTCTTGAGGGACCTTGTTGGCATTACCATTTTCCATCTCAAATCTAGACATATTATTTTTCAAATTTCTTATTAGTACAAAAATTTCATCCATCTGAGCTTCATGCGCATCTTTGGCTAGATTTGAAGGATCACAATATTCTTTAATTTTCTTCTTGTCTTATTGGTCAGAGTTTTGCTTCATTTTTTCTGAATCATATTTTCTTTAATATCTATTACATCATATTTCATTATCAGCAGACTGGGAGCTCTCCTTTCTCTTAATACCATGGAAAATTTTGCATCAAAAGTCCCAACATATGTGAATTTGGTTGTTTGTTGTAAAGGATTTATGTCTCTAGGAATCTTGTTGTAAATATTGTTAAAAATTCTATTGAAATCAACAATAGACTCATTTTCTTTCTTCTTGGGGGAGCCAAACCCAGTCATTTAATATAGGTTGTCCCTATTTCCCTCCCACTTCTTCGTAAATGCAAACTCAAGATCCTACCAATTGTCAATAGATATTGTAGGGAGTTCTCTGAACCATTTCCAAACATCTCCTTCTAGGGTGTGGACAAACAACCTCATGAAGACATCATTATGCTCCACGAATAATTTATCAATGAAATCTTGGAAGACTTATAGGTGTACTTGAGGAGATAGGGTTGGTTCACCATTGTACTTGGGTAACAACTTCAATTAATTTTCAGGGAGATCATGGACATACGAAGGAATATTCAAAGGGCCAAATCCAGTCATGACCCAAGGGTTTGATGGTGATGGGGGAGGTTGATTTCCCCTAGCTCTTCCCCCTCCTAAATTGGCCATAAGATTCTAAAAGATACAGTTATGATATTCAACAGATGGGGGGTTAATAGGGTTTTTCATAAAGGTATTGAAGGAAGAGCTCTCTTCTTGACAGAATCCTAAAGGAAAATTTCATAGATCTATCAAGGGTTCAGGAGGTAACTTGGAAACAGAAGTAGAATCAACATGTATATCAACTAGATCAAAAAATTCACTATCTACATGAACAACAGAAGGAGAAGTTTCCAAATTGATATTAATTGAAGGAGAAAATATTTGACGCTCTCTGATATTTCTCCAGGTCACGAGATTCTCAGGGTCTGAGTATACCGATGTACACACATGATCTCGATTACTTCTGGTATATCCTCTATTAGATGCCAGATATTATTTATGTGGAGTCCCCATGTGATATAATCAACAACCAAGTGCCTGAAACTTGTTCACCTTCAAGTATCGGATATTTCATTGTCGTATCCCCGAGGAAATATATCTTCAAACTCGATTCCCTAGCAATGACGCCATTTTAGATGTTGTCCCTCGAGATGTTCCTGAATTTCGATGGAACTATACCGAGGCATCCTAGGGGCTAAGACTCTAAGTGAGACTTAAATCCATGTTGATAACAACAAAAATTATGCAAAATTGTGGGTAAGTTTTTCTCTTTCTCTTATAGAACTCTCGACCCTCAAACAATGCAAGAACCAATATCAAAAAATTCAACGTCAAGAGGAATGTGTCCACGAGTTCTTCAGAAAATTTGAGTTTAAGTTGAGAAGGGATGGATTCATAAGAAATACAAAATAAACATGTGAGGTATCTTTAAGGTGAATCTCATTGTCTATGGAAAGAATAACGTGTTAAACAATTAAGAATTAAGAAGTTCTAACATCTATACTAGATCGTTAAATCATGCATCAAACGATGAACATTTTCATATATTTAAATCCACGGAGGTACCCTCTGTACATCATTAAATACAAGAAAAAATGACATGAAGTGGTCATACACTCATAGGAAATCACTTAAATATCATAAGCTTGACAACACTTAGTAACACTGCACATGTCATGAAACTTGCTTCTTGAGCTTTTATTAATGGGGATATGATACAAGAATCCATGAGATGAGAGGGATGGATTTTACAAGAGAAAAGACAAAGACAAAGAAACACAAACTAAAGCATAACACAAGGGATGAATCTCTTGAATCCTACAACCTTGAAAATCAGTTTTTGTTTGAGGGGATCTGGATCAAATAGCTCGGGTATAAGATATTCTTAAATTCCCCAAAGTTTTGACCCTAAAAATGAGCTCCTTATGTTGATTTATAGATGTTTTTTCTTGAGAGAAACTGCTCGCTCAGACCAATACTGCTTCTTGGACATGATTTCCACTTTTCATATTCTTGATACTGCCTCTGGTATTTTAACTTCTTTTAGATTTTAAACTAATCTTCATTTGATTTTACTGGGTAAAAATAGATTTTTACCCCCAAAGATGACGAGTTATTGTTGGATTGAGTGTTCTTTCCTCGTCTTATTTATCCTTCATGTGGATATTCTGAGATGGCTTGATGAGATTCACATCTGTAGCACTAGGATCATTACACCATGGAATTATTTTGGTTGCTTATTGGTTGAAAGGAATCCCAACACCTTTTTCTCAGACCACACCCCACACCAGTACAAAGTATCAGTGACTGGAACTTTTAATCTCCTGTCTCGAGTTGTTTTCGTAGACTGGTCAATAGATACAACTACATGTTAGGGTAGACTCATGAATGTCCTTTTGATTTCCATGTTGCACTAATGATGTCCGAGAAGGAAATTATTCCCATAACTATATGTGGAACAACTTCTCCCGACATTTGTAGCTAGGATGGTTAATAATTTCCTCATGTGGGAGGAGTTTTCACATGTGGGTCATTTTCTACTATATTGGGCATTAGGATAGCTTATCAACGGAAACTAGACTATTTGAAAATTAGTTTTACATTGATCTTCCTCATTTTTTCTTATAGGAGCTTGACATGTGCCAGATAAGGAGATTGCAAGAGAGATATAATTGGTCACACTTATCCCATTTTGTTGAGATATGAGGCATGTACAAATGGACATTTCAAGGCAATGATTGTTTTCCTTTGACGGTTGTGGGCAGGGATACGATGATGGGTGAAAGATGGAAATGTGATGCTAGATATCCTGTTATACATCACATCCTTTCCAACCTATTTGGAAGGTTGTCAGTGAATCTCCCCACTCATGTGAGATATTTTTTCGCATGCCCTTGTTTGAAACACGTGTCCTTTTCCCTATGGTTTGAATCTTTTTGAAGTTTGGGAAAAACATGTGAAATTTGAATGGCATCATGCTGACATCAAGATGGATCCGTAGACATATGGACACATGGGACCTTGGAATTGGTCCATGTAGGCATTGATGTGTCCTCAAGGACTCACCATAAGTGTAACTAGGATCAACATGGTAGCAAAAATAATGGTGGGCCTTTGCATTATAGGTGGTGATTCTTGACAGGCTCAAAAATATGCATCACTAACTTGTCAGGTTCTCATAAGCTTCCTTGGTGTCTAGGTGGATTTTTATGTTGTTTCCAGGTGGTGCTAAGTGAATGGATAGATACACGATGAGTTGGTGGATATGAAACCTGTTAGGACAAGAATACCAATGTCGCGACCCTAGGGGAGTGGTTTAACTTTTTTATATCTTATTGTGCAACACCATTAAATATTTTCCATGTAGCTCCTTGAAACTGTTGTCACATCCCAATGTTTTGTTAACTCCTGAACACCTTTCCAATCCAACATGCATCCTTAACTGTTCATCAAGCTTGCTTTCCACCGTCGGATGATTGGTATTGTACTTTCACCCACTCTTTCCCATTAAGCCTTGATTATATGATATGGCCTCTAATGAAAGGGGATTAAACTTTCTTTGAGAATTATAAGCTCTGTTATGCTCTTGATAAGCACCCGAGTATTTAAAAATCATCCCTGGGCCCTTAGGGATTGATTTTTCACTGCAAAATTCCTTGACTTCTGATCTTATGCTCTACTTATTTGATCTGTGAGCTATGTACAATCCCTTTGCATCCTCTTGCTCTTGAATTTTGGCCCCATAATCTCAATTAGTGTGCACACTAATTACTAGATCAAATCTAGTAGTAACAAGATCCATATGAGGGAGATCAATACAATGAGCCCCTGGATGAGGATGCATGGAGCTCATTCATTTAAAATATTTATAAGATCATGGGGTGAATGGAGGACTACATCAACCCCACCACATATGGAGAATTAAGTTGGAGAAGTGTCAAATATTATGACATGGATTCGAAGGATACCATGGAGAGGTGGAAGAATAAGTTGTACGAAGTATTGATAAGGAGGTGCACACATATCTCTACTGAAGAGCGTGTGGAATACTTTGGCTCCTATAGGTATGATGGATCGGAGCCAATGGACACATTGATTACATGGATACAATGAATTCATGAGTACCATAGACCTCATTCACTTGATACAATACTCCTTATAATTCTTGCGCGTTGGTGGAATTCACATCAAGAATCATATCATGAATGGGAAGTTGTCGAGGCATCCATGTGTGAATGGTTTCAACTAGATATTGACATTCATCAATACACATGTCCCTGTCAAAGGCATTGGATCACTAAGAAGAGGTGCAACACACGTGGTCACTATATGAATGACCGCCAAAAGCTTCCGAAGAATCACCTTATATCCTTGATTCCCCAATTTTATGTTGGAAAAAGCAGGTGACCCTTAATAGAACACAATGATATGCTCCATGGATTCTTGTTCCCAAAACCCATTGAGAATATAGACGACTCTAGAACAACTATCAAAGAAATGGTTAGCCAATGGATCCTACCAGAACCCACTACACCTACTCTTATACCTCATGCGCAGACACTGACTGACCGCGCTCGGATGCAGATACATAGTGACCCACCTAGGGCCGTTCCATCCCTTTAAGCCATTAATAAATTCTTGTTGGGTTGCATTGAACCATGCACCTCATCTTCGGTGCGTACACTCATGCATGGGTTCTTCCACATACATATTCATTAATTTAAAATATCTTGAGGTGACCACAAATTAACGATCTCAACGGTCGAGGTCACAGGAAATCCTCACACATCAGCTACATCAAATTAGAGGAATGTTGGTTCATTAATACCACTAGCAAGGGGACAATTTCCTCAATTTAGAATAAAATCAAAATTTACTTGTGATACTTAACACCCAACTCGACATTAATGTGATTATGACAGAACAACCTCTAGCATGTCGATTCCAATGGTCATATTGGGAGAGAGTACTGACTTCTTCAATGAAAAGAAGGGATAATGATTTTGCATGTATAAAAAACCAAGTGTCATTATGGCTCCATTATATTTTTGTTTACCATAATCACATTCCACTTCCTCACCATTTATTTTTGTTGCACATACTCCTCCCCCACTATCGCCACATAGACCATCACGAACTCCACATTCGATTCCAAAGACATATTCTAGCACCCTTAACACCAATTCTGAAATGGTTTAATCCATCCAAGACAAATCTCGAACAAAGTCTAAGGCTGAGAAAGAGATGTCACTTCCCAATCTTGTACTTCCCTATGGAGTCCTAATTGAAGACCTTCCATTGAAAAAAGTACCTCTCCTCAAGTGTGTCGATTCTAATGTCTGTGACCACCACCAGTTTCTTGAAATTCATCTCAACCAATACACAGAGTACATATGAAGATATGATGGCATGGAGAAAATGGGCATACAAGAATGGGAATGACCCTTGAAATACTTTGGGATCCTATCCCTTCTTAAATGTCCACACTTTGGTTGGGTCGAGGCCGTGAGGTCATGTGCTCGATTTAAACTCCTCACCATAATACAAGGGGGCTACCTTTGGTTGGACATGCCATATATTGTTGACCAAGCCATTATACACAGATTCTCTAGTTTTCCCAATTCCAGTGAAAATCTATCCAACACTCTTAAAGCAAAGGATGAGTCGTTGGAGGAGGTGTGTTCTAAATACGACACACGAAGAGGAAAATGTAGCATTCTCATCCTTTCCATAAACAATTCAGTAGTTTGGTTTGCAACCCAACTCCTTGCATGCAATATTATTTGCAAATTCCAAAAGGAAGATTGTCCAATCAGGGTCATTCTAGTGGCCGAGCATTGTGTTGATGGGAATTAGATGGCTTGGGCCCCTTACTTATTTAAATAATTTGTCGTGGACTACTTTTGAATTATTAGGATGAGGGGAAGGAGTTTCATTATAATTGGGTCCTTTTATTGTTGGGAATGGTGCTTTGGAATCCACCATGAATTTGAAATCGATATGGAGACTTCCCCCTCCTTTCTCTCCCCCCAGTTCTTACCACTTCAACATTCCAAGGAATCCAAGGAATAGGTTTCCATTTATAAAGTGTTCAAGAAATGGTACACCTATCTGATCAGTGTGTTTGTTGGGAAAATCCACATCCCATCCCACATATTCAATAGGTATGAACATCATCTTTGTTTTACATGTAAATTCCATAATGTGGTCATCTTTCCTTGTGTCACTACAGGAAAATAAAAATACACACTTCCATTTTGTATTCAAGAAAGAGATATTATCATGGGGGTTGAATGGTGGTCGGCCCAAGACCAACCTCCCTTCTCAGAGATACAATCTGAATTTGAAATCAGGTCAAAGAATTCTCAGGACTAGCCCATGATTGCAACAAAGGGAGATAAGGCAGTAACAACGACCATGAATACAAAATATCCCCACTCCCATGCATGTTCGCAAAACACAAGTGGGTATGATGTGGAGAATTCCAAATACAAAAAGAGAAAGTGGGTGTCCAACACTCATACCCTAGCTCAAATAAACATTGACTCAAGGTCCGGCCATAATCCTTCACCTCCATCGCGACCTACCCCAATTGTAGAAGAATCCACCTTGGCCACATCTCCATACAAACCCCACTCTGGGGCCCATAAGCACTAGTGTACAACATTCCATAAGAAAAATGAGGAGGGTTATCCCACTCAAAGATGGCAAGTTGCAAAATTGATTAAAGACATTTGTGTGTGGTTACCCAAACACCAAGTCTCCCACAACAACATGATCAGGAAGCTGCATATTTTGGGTCAATAGTTTACTTTTCCCTATTTACCAGAATCTCCATATTCATCCAATCCAACCCTTGATGTTGCGAGATACTATCCTTGTCGAGTGATCAATGTCGATCTACTCGCTTTCATCCAGTCAATCTCAGCCAGAACTGAGTTGGACTTGTCCCAGGTGTCTACGATGGACATCCATAATTTTATCACTTTCTTCGTCCATGAGCTTAGGGAACTCCATCAATCCCTTCAACATGAACATGCCCAGTTACATCTCATATACGAGTAAGATATTTCAAGTCATGAAGCCACACAATCCCACTTACAAAGGGATTCCCATGCGCGTCATGAACTAGAAGAGACCTAGAATAATTTATAGGATCTACACATGACTGAAGTGAGTTCACATGTAGAAACTCAGGTCCAATATAAATTTGTTCTTAGAGAACACAATGAACTAATCATCACTCTCAATGAGGCCTATTCCCAGGTCTCCCCGCTAGCATCGATGCAACTGGATATTCTATATCTACAGAAAATGAAATCGGTCATCGAGAACATTTTGGCTCTGTAGTTACATAATCAAGAACTTCAAGACCGATTGCAACATATAATTCCAAAAGGAACTACCCTCCAACAAAAAATTTCTTAGGTGACAATTGTTGTTCAGGAGTGTCGAGACCATGCCCAAGGCTTCACTGATTTGGTCACTCAAAGCTTCAAGTTGTGGGATTATTTATAAATCCATATGGAGCTCATGACTCTCTATGATCATACTTTCATAGTAGAGGCCGAGGTTTTGCAATAAAAATGGAACGTGAGTTCATTTTCTCCCAAAGAGTGTGTCATTGCAATGCATTCCATTGCCACATGAACACATGAGATCACTTTAGCTAGGACTAAGAAAACAAGTATGAGAGAGTTGATCACTTCGATGTTCGATAGGGCTATAGACTAGTATACATATCTCTCATACATACAAGTTGTTTCCATCCCCCTCATTGAGAAAATCAACATCACAGATTTAACGAAACCTTAGGTCACTACCATTGATGTCGAGGTATTTATTCAACTTTCCAATGATCTCCAGGGACAACTCAAGGAGCCTGAACTCCAATATAGGGACTTCATGGAGGAAGTCAAACACACTGTACCATCCACCATGATTGTCATTTCATAAAGAAGTTGGCTAGAGGATGAGCCAGGCAATAGTGGTGGGGGCTTCTTGGCACCCAAAGTTTTGGGTTTAGTTTTGCACATGCGCACAAACGAAGTTTTGCATGATCATTCCATAGTTTTGTGCATGCCTAAGGAAATGCATGAGGAATGACATAAATTTTTCACCAGACCACGTTTTTTCAATTGTGCGCCAAGATTAAGTCCTACCAAGGATGCATCAGTATGATTTTTTTCAGTCACACTGGAAATCAAGAATATTCCCACTATAATCAAGAAAGGAATCATCGATAAATCTCCCCAAATGATTACTACCAGCAAAATATGAGGATGTGGGATGGCTAGAGGAAAATTTGGCCAGGTATTTAAGATTTCCATTGATACAAAAAGTTTACGTGGAGTGTTGGAAGACATCAGAAGTGTGCGAGGAAGTTTTTTCAGGAAAATGAGTGGATCAGATAAAAAAGAGACAATTCTCCCCCATAGCCAAAGATTCATTGAGTCTTGAGTATCAAGTTCACTCTGAGCTTCTTGTAATGTTGTAATACTTTGAATATATTTCTATGTCTATATATGTCTAAGTGTTGAGAAAAGGTGCATTACATAGTATTTTGCAACTCTGAGGCTTTATATAGAGAATATATGAAGTTCTATGGTTGTCATATGTTTTTTTCCTATGCAATGTATAATTTTGTTGTGATGGAATGACTCTAGTAATAAATATGCGATAATTCTGACCCATTATGTGTATTTTATGTATGAGTTGAACATGTGTGTGTATTTTTTTAATGCTTAGTCCTAATAGTTTTCAGATATGAGTTGCATGGATGCTAATACTGATGAATTTTCATGTGTTTATCCTTCATCACTATCACAAGACCTTATGGTCTTTGTGATCCTCTCTACATCTCAAGTGAGACATTCCTTGGCCTTGTCCAAGTATTGATATGTCGGTGCTCTTGGGTTTTTGTTGGAAAAATTTAGATGAACCCTAGGTATAAAATCCCCAATGTTAAGAAGGATACACACAAGCATGGATCAAAACGCCCAACACCCAACTAGAAGGTGAGGTTTCTCTTCTCTCTTTTCTCTAGTATGGAAATAATGCAAGTACAAAGGAGAAGGCACTCTCTATGGAGTTACCTGAGGCATGTGGTTTGTTAGGATATGATAGAACATCAACCCCCTCTTTTATTCTCTTTAATTTCCCACTCCCATTTTTTCTTCTCTGCTATGGAACAAAATACAATAACATAGAATGGAACCCCTTCTCTTCCTAGTGGTGCGGTATTTAACCTAGCCCGATAGCCATCTAGGGGTAGGTTTTTTACTTCCTTAACCCTCAATTTTGGTAGAGTTTTGAATCTTCTAGAAGCTTCTTGAAATTCCTCACATGGATAGCCCCATTTTCATAATCAATGGGGGATGACGTGGCATCTAATCGTGTCATGGTGGTCAACACGATAGGTCAACTTGCGGGAGGCATAAATTTTTCATACAAACTTTGATTGATGCATAGTCTGCATCGATGGAAAGGTATCATAGTGTAGAACACCACTAGGGTGATGTGTGAAAATTTTGGTCACTAGAACCCCCAAAAATGTCATTTAATTCCTCAAAATGGCTCTAAAAGGTTCCAGAACACAACTTTCCAAAATGGGACTTGCCACTAAAATGAACCTGCATGTTAATTCGTCCATTTTTTTCCACTCTGAAAGCATAGAGATAAATGAAAAATAATATAATGATCCAATATGGATCATACCTACCCATTTAAGGAGGATTTTGGTCCCCAAAATATTTATTAAATGAGGTGAGGAAACTTTTCCTCTACCTTCTCCTTGGAGTACCACTGTGCTTCTCCCACAAGTTGTCATTTCAACCCAATCTACTAAAGGTCATGTTTCCCCTGTCTTGTAGTTCTTGACTACTTCTACAAAACGATGTCATTTACTAACTCTGTCTGATCATCTGGTGCTAAGTCCTCTATGGAAGGTAGGAATTTCTCCTCCTTCTTATCCAACATGGAAGGATCATAGAGTTTGAGATTCTCCACATTCACCACTGAGTAAATGCACATGTATGGGGGTAGAATGGGTCTATAAGAATTATCTCCCACCTTTTCCAATACCTCAAAAGGACCATACCACGAAGCCTTGATCTTCTTACCAGGACCCTGTAGCCTTTCCTTATTCAATTGTAACCATACTTTGTCTCCCAGTCTAAATTTTACCTCTATTATGTGATGGTCAAGCCTAGCCTTGTACTTTTCCTATGACTTATTCAATGTCTCGTATACTTGCAAATTGATCTGCCTGATATTCTCAACATTTTTTTCTTCTTTTACTAGACTGTTGTATTATAAGAGTGTTGTATATAGATCATATTTTTGTCCTAGGTCTTTGGATGCTTCTGATTGTAACCCCTCAAAATCCACACCAAAGTCTTGTTGAATACTTATGTCTACCCATCTATCTGTGGATGGAATGTTGTATACCTTTTCATCTTAGTGTCCATCTTCTCCCATAATGTAGTCCAAAATCCACTATGAAATATAGTATCCCTATCTGAGATGATGCAATATCCATTTTTGAGATGATGCTCCTTGGTATCCCAAAGTGCACCCAGACCTATTCAAAAAACTTGTTGGTTGCTTCTTGTCCATTGATGGTGTTTTTACAAGGCATGAGAATGAAATTTTTTTTGAACCTTTCAACTACCACAAATAGATATTCATGTACCTTCATGGTTGTTCGTAAACCTCCCACAAAATCCATCGATTGACTTTTCCAAGGTCGAGTGGGTATATGTAAGGGATGGTATAGACCTTGCTTCTTGTTACTGGGATTGTTGGTAGAAAAAAGTATACATCCTCTAATATATTGTGCTACATCTTCTTACATTTTGGGCTAGTACACATACCTCTATAAATTGGAAACAGTATTCCCAACACCAAAATGTCCTACAACCTTGGAGGCGTGAGACTCTTTAATAATTTGTAGTCATTCACCTTTAGGGATACAGATCTTGTTGATCTTGTAGAGTAAATCATTATGGAAATTATAGGCAACCTTTTCGTCACCTTCTTCTAAATGAATTTGGCCATGTAGCTACTGAAACACCTCCTTGAAGTCCTCATATTCTGTGTACGCCTCTTTGTATGCATCATGTGTAAAATGATTCATGTGCATAAAAGTTCCCAAAGATTTAATATTTTATGTGGGTGGCCGTGAAATCATGTCTGCGAATTATTTGTGCTACCCTTCTTATAATTTATGAAAAAATAAAATTGTTGTAAAAACTCCATCTAATTGTAATGTGTGGTTTGTTGTAGCTTACTCTGGGCTTGCAAATACTGTAGTGGTTGGTGATTTTTGTGGATGATGGTTTCCTTTTACATCAGAAAGTGCTTCCACTTTTTGACAACTTGCACCAAGGCATGAAGATCCTATTCGTAGGTAGGGTAGTAGAGAACCACCCCATGAAATACTTCAAAATGATAGTAGACAAGCCTTCCACCCTACATCGGTACTTCTCCCATGGAATAAAAACTTGCATTTGTCTCCACTTCCAAGGGCTTCTAGAATTTTATTAGTGTGAGCACAGTGCTTGACTGATCTTTGTTTTTTTCTCATCAAACGTCTTTTGTTGATTCTTCCCCCACTAGAAAATATTACCATTGGATATTATGACGTGGAGTGGTGCAGCTACCAATGAAAATGAAGCTATTAACTTCCTCAAATATTGTACTTCCCCAAAAAATCTCCCTACTTCAAGGAAATTTATAGGAGCTTGCCATTTCATGATGGCATCTATATTTTAGGGATCTATCTTGAGATACCCTCCATAGATCACATACCCCAAATACACAAAAGATTGTAGAGAAAACTCAGATTTCTTGAGGTTGGCTAGAAACTGATGCTCCTTCAGAGTCTCTAACACCTACATAAGATTTGAAATGTGCTCCTCCTAGGTAGCACTATAAACTAGTATATCATCCAAATAGAAAATAATATATGAATCTAGATAAGGGTGTAAAACATTATTCATTAGTCTCGTAAATGTAGTCAATGTGTTGCATAAACCGAATGGAATAACTAACTACTGATACAAACCTTTCCTTGTATTGAAGGTAGTATTCTAGGTATATTATTCTTTAACTCATACCTAGTGATATCCTAATTTCAAATCCATCTTAGTGGGCCCAACAGATCATTGATCCTTGGTAGAGGGTACTAATAATTCAATGTAATATCCTTCAATACCCTGTAATCAATACACATTATCCAATTCCCATACTTCTTGGGAATAATTATGATGGATGACCCACAAGGTGAGGTACTTGGTTGAATCACACCCTGCTCCAATTGTTTCTTCATTTCATTCGCTTCTAGAACACACTGTCTATATAACCCAATATTTGGGAATGGGGATTTTGGCAATAACTGTATTCCATGCTCCACATCCCTCTTGGGTGGTATCCCTTTAGGATCCTTGAAAACTCCTATGTATTCCTTTAGAAACTACTCCAACTAATGTTTCTTCTCTTTAGTACACCCCTCTAGGGATCCCTTTACTCTCATTGACTCATCTTCAGACTGATTTTCTCTTAAGAAGAGAAAAACATATTTCTTTCTAGTACTAATCAACTTCTTATCTTGGTTGGTACTTACCAATGATATCTTTGACTTTCATTTATGATAATTGATGATGTAGGACTTCCCATCCTTGATCATTCGGCACTAGTTGTCTCTTCGCATGAATATTGCATCCCTCATATACATGTAAGGGCTTCCAAACACTACTCCACATACATCAAGGAGTACTACGTCCAATTCCACATCATCAATAAAATCAACACTTATAGAAAATTTAATCTTACATTGTTTCATTACCTTTATATTTTCATCCTTGTTTACCCAATCCAGTGGATAGGGGCTAGGATGATTGTGAACATCCAATCCAAGCATGCTGACAAGATCTGTTGCTATGAGATTAGCCTCTTAACCAAATTTGAACAGAGCATTTATCTTAGTCTTCTTGACATGAATCTTAATGTGGAAGAGCTTGGTGATATCCTTCTCTTCCTGGTGATGAAGGCTACTCATATTCACCTACTTCTATACATATGTGAACACAATATTTTCTTCCAAATTTGAGTTGCGTTCATCCTGATTGCTTGAATATGTGACTAAAATATTATTTTTCTTTCAATCCTTCTTGTTGTTCTTTGAGTTCAACTCTAGATTTAGTTTCCAACATTTTCCTTAGTGTGGCCATGAATGTTGCAATTATTGCAATGGTTGTTGGGATATTTGCACTGATGTGTAATGGATTTTATGTTCTTATATTTTCCCCCTTTCCACTTCTTCTTCCCCTCCTTGAAACCTTCATGGTGCTCTTTTTCCTTCAAACCACATGGCTTCCCCTTGTTTTGGGCTATGTTTTCTAGGTATACTTCATGTATACACACCTCATCCACTGTCCTTGGCTTGAATAACATAAAATTATTTCATAGATGACTGCATAAACCTCCAAAATACTTGAGGATTACATCTTGGTTCTTAGGAGGGTTACCCAACATGATGGCCATATTATTGAAGTCAGTGGTGTATCATGTACATTTTTCCCTTGCCTCTACCATAAGCAGTGCCACAGAATCCATTAATCCTATACATACATGATAGGGTATAATTGGGAGTTGATGAGGGTTTTAATGTCCTCCCACATAGTTAATGGAGGATCACCCTCCAACCTAAGTGTTTCTATATGGATTTCCAACCAAGTTAAAGCATGGTCCTCTAACTTCAATCTAGCAAATGAAATATTCTTCTCTTCATCTATATGGTGAACACTAAAATAAAATTCTATTTATTGGAACCAATGATTCAATTTTAATGCATCGATGTCACCATGGTATGCATTTATGTCCACTTTCGTTTCCATCTTGAATAGGGACTCTGAAGGGTTCATGTCACTCGAAATCAATTTCTCTTTCTCAGATTCTTTCCGCGACTCCTTTCTTGAGTCTTCATGATCTCCCATTTTCCCCTCCGATCTAATCTCTAAGTTAGAGCCTCCATCATCTCCTAATGGTCTGAGCTTGCTTGCTAGAGCTGACATGAGGAGGTTCTTATTGTGATTGATGCAAAAAAATTGTGCATCCAACCTATTAAATATCTCTTCTATTGGAACTGGAGTGTTGTTATGAATAGACTTGTCCACCATGGCTAGGGTTTCTATGACTTCTATTTAAGTCGATTACTAGATCTTGCAACTTTCCAAAAATACCCAAAAGAAAAACCTTCTCTGATACCAATATTATCTGTAAACTGCCATGGATATTCCACTGAAATAATTCATCACAATAGATCTGATAAATAAAACTAAAATTTACACTATGAAGGTTAAATTCCTTTAGTTTCCAAAATATTTAGTTGCTAATTTTATTCTTATGCATGAAATAGATAAAAATGTTGAAAATAGAGAACAATAAAGTACAATCACACACCATCCACAAGATAACATAAATATTTTCTCTAAGAAACCATTACGGGAGAAAAACTAGCTAGAAGGTGGGGTTTATTTACTTTATTTTCTATGGTATGGAAATAATGAAAGTGCAAAGGAGAAGGCACTCTCTATGGATTTAGATGAGACCTGTGGCATGTTAGGTTGCTACAGAACATTAACCCCCTATTTTATGCTCTATAATTTCCCACTCCCAGTTGTTCTACTCTGTTATGGAACAAAATACAATAACATATATAGGAGCCCCTTCTCCTCCTATTGGCGGGGTATTTAACATAGCCCAATATCCATCTAGGGGTATTTTTTTTTACTTCCTCAAACCTCAATTGTGTTATGGTTTTGAAGCTTCTAGAATCTTCTTGAAATTCCTCACGTGGCTAGCCCCATATCAATGGGGGCTAACATGACATCCTCTCACGCCATGGTGGTCAACACAATAGGTCAACTTGTGAGAGGCATAAAATTTTCATACAAACTCTGACTGACGCATGGTAGACACCGTATGGAAAGGTCTCAGAGTGTAGAAAACCATCAAGGGGGTGTGCAAAACTTTTGAACAACAAAATCCCAAAAAATGATGTTTAATGCCTCAAAATGGCTCCAGAAGGTTACAGACCTCAATTTTCCAAATTGGGACATGTAACTAAAATGACCCTACAAGATGATTCCTCCAATTTTTTCCACTCTGAAAGCTTCAATATAGATGGAAAATAAAATAATTATACAATCCAGATCATACCTCCCCATTTAGGGAGGATTTTGGTCCCCAAAATATTTACTGAATGAGGTGAGGAAAATTTTCCTCTACCTTCTCCCTAGAGTACCACTTCACTTTGCCTGGAAGTTTTCCTTTCAAGCCAATATTCCAAAGGTCATGTTGCCCATGTCTTATAGTTCTTAACTGCTTCTACAAAAATGTGTCATATGCAAACTACGCCTGAGTATCTAGTGCTAAGTCCTATATGGAAGGTAGGACTTGCTCCTCCTCCTAATCCATAATGGAAAGATGATAAAGTTTGAGATTCTCCACATTCAATACTGAGTAAATGCGCATGTATGGGGGTAGAATGGGTTTGTAAGAATTATCTCCCACATTTTCCAATACCTCAAAATAACCATACCATAGACCCTTGATCTTCTTACTAGGACCCTGTTGTTGGACAATTGGTTTGGACAGTTGGTTGTCATTGATTTCAACCCTTGGAGAGTGATCTTAGAGATTGATTTCAACCCTTGGAGAAGTTTGGAATCCCTAGATATGTGGACGAGATTTTTTGAGAGTCGATTGTCATGTTAGAGTCTACCATTGATATTGACACATTGTTAAGGTATACACTTGTTATGGTATAGATCGTGGTACATATTGATGTACATGGTTTATGTGCATGGTTGGCACATGGTATGGTACAGGTTTTGATGTGCATGGTTGATGCATTGTACAGGTTGGTACATGAACATATATTGTTATGGTATGTTGGTGACTTCGGTACATGCTTGGTAGAGGCATGTGTTGGTGATGGTGGAAATCTGGTTGAGAGGTGCCCTTGGTATATGAACCATGTGAGAGAATCCAGTGACAGGTTGGTCATGGTCATGGAACCCGCAATTGATCAAGGAATAAATACATGAATATCAATATACTTTCAAGTAAGACTATCATATATGGATAGTATGCATCATTCCATTTCCAGCGATAGATGGTACGCCACGTAGTTCCTCACGGTTGAGGATATATGGATCTGCAAAGTTGGAGGACCCTCAAGAATATTATAGAATCCTCTAGAAGATAATCAAGAAGCTTGACCAGTCAAAGTGGTTGCAACAAGGGATTAATTATTGAGAATGATTGTTGAAAGATTAATTAATTATCGAAAAATATTAATTGATTATTGCATGGATAATTAATTATTGAGATTGGTTTTCATTGTTGTCAACCCTTGAGAAATGTTGCATGTCAAAGTAAAGTGGAAGTAAATAGAATATAATTAATTATTGAAGGGATAATTAATTATTGCATGTCGAAGTAAAGTGGCAGTAAACATAAGATAATTAATTATTGCAGTGATAATTAATTATTGCAAGGATAATTAATTATTGCATGTGGGTTGCATATGAGTTGCATGCCATCATGAGTTTGATGGAAGTTGCATGTCATTAAGAAATTTCTCTTTATAACACAGAGAAGAGTCCATTGCAAATCACTTCTATGTATTCACTTCTAAGAATACATGCTCGAGATCTGAGGCAGTGAGTCAAAGACAGAGAATTCAAGTGAAGTAAGAAGTTTGCAGGAGCCAAGAGTAAGGAGAATGGGTTTCATACATGAATTTCTTGAATATATCTGTGAGTTTTAGGAGGAAAAACTCGGACATCTGTGGACTGCAGTGAGGGAAAGCCCAGATACCCGTGGGAAGACATTACACATAGTCGTAGACCTGTGAGGAAAAATACAAGAAGATTTGTGATCTAAAAGTTCAGGTCAGCTACAATATGAAGGTATTTCTTCCTAAGTTTGTTAAGGAGTTATTTTGAATAAATCAAGAAAATGTACATTTTAGGAATTCACAAGTTGTTGATTTGGGGAGTTCTCTTATGGATTTTGGTATGAGGAATAAGTGGTTGCAGTCTTGATGAGATATTGATATCAAAAGTAACAACAATACAGGTATCAGAAGAAACAACAACAACAGTGTTATCACTCCAAGAAACTCTTTAGGGTTGTAAGCTAAAGATGCTTGGTAAATCAAGAATATGGTAAATTTGGTATGCTTGGAACAATGGGATAACTCAATAGCTAATGAGATGGACAACTCATCATATATTCGAATAAGACAGTGCTTTTAGAAATCAATAATCAGACAAGATAGTTTAAACATGGGATGAAGAATACTAATCTTGATAACCAAATACAACTAGGTGTAGGGTCAATACAAGATAGAAATAAGTCCTTCAATTCAAGTTTATGAGCTTAATAAAGAGATGGAAGTCTTTAGAAGCTAAGACAAACTGAAGTAAAGTACAGAAAGATAAGATGCATGAGAAATTCTGATATTGAAGACAAAAGAAGACTGTGATTCTATTATTAAATAAGAGTCTATAACAGTAGCAAAATTTATCCAAGATTGAACCCTCTAGTTCCTCTCTGGTCTTTAGCTTTACAGCTTTACAATGTACAAATTAGCTCCTATGAAAAGGGATCTAAGATACTAAAAATAGCATAACATAAAACTAATTGTAAACTCTAAAGGAACAGATCCTTTATTAAAGGAAATCAAACCATATCTAAACTGAAGTCTTCAACAACTGCAAAAGTATTCAACATCCTTCAATGTGATGACAAGGCTGAAAATCTTCAAAGGCTGAAAGATAAGGTCAAAAAATGCCACCTAGAAAGACAGGTCACTCTTTGCCATAAATAGGTAACAAAGTTTATCTCTTTCATCTTGTTGGCACCTCAAAAACTGGAACAACACTTTGAAGCAGATCCTCTTAATTATAACTTTGACTTATATATCATCTTCATGCTCTGTAAGATAATAAAACTTCGATCTGGGAAAATTTTACTCTTTTTCTGGCCTTCTCAGGTTTCACCAGCTATTTCGCCTTACGATCTGCTAGTTAGCTGGTGAAAGCTATGCTTTTCATCAGCTAACTGGTTATAATTTCGCCTTTTGTGCTGGTGAAAGCTCTGTCTTTGGATAACTGTAAAATTTCAAAAATGTGCTTTGTCTTAGCCTCTAGTTTTCTGCTCCCTGGCTTCTTGATCTTACCTTTCAAGAATTTAAGCAGAGAACAAAACAAAAAGCAAAGTATAGAAACCCCTCCATTGTATAATGCTTGATCTTAAGTTCTATAAATAGTTGTATTCCTTGTCTCTTTCCTTAGTTATAATACCTTTCTTTGATCAGCTTCTGTAACAATTTAATTGAAGTTACTTCTATACCAAGAGATGCAGTAAAGAGTCCCTGAGATGATGTTGCATTCTCGGTGACCAATGCCAGGTTTACAAACAAAATGTTTACTAGAACTTGCTAGACATAATGAACTTGAGGATGACAAAAGGATGTTGCTTCCAGTTTGTTCCTGCACCTCTGCATAGATAAAAACAATTGCCATTATAATCCAGTGACAGGTCTACTATAGCAGAAGACATACCACACTATGCTTATTTGCTACTATATATAGATTGTACTAGATTGGTGCTAATAGTTTCCATATTGCATACAGTAATTCGACCATCAATAGTCTTACTAGGTTCCTGCAAAGCCTTAATGCGATTGTATAATTAATTTGACACCTTCTTGGTCGCAAGCAATTTCATCTAGAGTGGTTGTGAGGCAATCCATTTCTTTGATGATAAAAGGAGTGCCAATTAATTGATGTGGATGAAGATTGTTCCAAAGAGATGTTTGTAGATAATACTTTTTTTTTGTTCTCAGGAGTAAGGCTGTGTTAGGACGCTCATATCAACACCATAAAAGTTATTGGTATCCTCAATCAAGTTATTCCAGTCAACCATAGCATTTTCATAGTCTAGCAATTTTTCTCCGCCTGACCAAACCTGATTGGTGCTAGCCACATTCGTGTATGGATGGGATACATGATTCCAGTTGGCTTCAAAAATAGATCATGAGCATAGATCAAAGAATCAAACATGGATTCGCGCAAAATGAAATACCCCATTCACTCTGATATAATATAGAGTGTTTGATCTAACATTCTGGCTAAATTAAATCCCAAGGAGATATGTCTGATTCAGAGCAGCGAAGAAACTTGACGGTGCATCAATACAGATTGAGAAGGGACTTAATGATACGATGGGTGAATCGACATGCAACTTGATTCGTGGCTGATCTATGGGTTATGTGTCGACTTGTGGCTGCTAGTGAAATAAGATTCTCACTATTTACAAAATTATCATCTGTGCTAAACCTTTCATGATATATTTACAAAATTCATAACCAACACTTGTTGATGAGGTGGATAGGATAGGAGCTCAGCGCTGAGTACTGGGTTTTGGTGTTTGACTATCAAGTTTGACTCGTGACTTGAAACATGGCTTGGATTTAGTTTACATGTTGCATGACTTTGGTGACATATGGACTCGAAATTTTTCACTTGTGCTTGGGCATTGGTGTTAGAGATGGGCTTTGTATGGTTTAAGTGTTGAATGCACTTGACATTTGGACTCCAGATTTGGCTTGACTCATTGCTTGGTGTGCTAGGATAGTATATAACATAACCTAGGGTTAAGTCACTTAAAGGACACATCACTTTTTCTTTAGGAAAATCTATCAAAGAAAAAGGCATAAAAGCAATGAAATGATATTTTGTTATTTGTATCTTGTGTTGCAGGTCCAGAGGCATAAAAAAAAGGATTTGTGAGAAAAGTAATCAAACAGGAGCTTAATGAACACTATGAAGGTTAGGATACTGGCAAAGAGACTAAAGAAAACGATAAATCAGTTGAATATTGATGGAAATACTCATCAAAATACCAGTGCATTTTTTATTGCTAACAACTGGCTCCAACTGGGATGGAGACCTCCCTACGAGGTTTCCAAGAACCTAGTTGTTCCATTAGCCTTTAGTATTGGGCATGGATTCATCTGGCATGTGCAACTGTTCCTCTACAAACATGCAGCTTGTCTGTAGCTTGCCTGTAGCCTGCATGTAACCTGCCCTGCTTATTTATGAGCTCAACAACTGAAAATTTCTACCTGCTCGTATGGAGAGCTTATTCTTATGCCTACTCCTACACTAACCAACTGTATTGCCTCTTGTCAAGTGAATTCATGCTTCCAATGAAGCCATGTGAGAAATTGATTTACTGACATCATGCTAGATCTTGGCCCGAAAAATAATGGAAGGGATAGCCAACAACAAATAGGTTTGAACAGACGATCAAGCCAAATTCCAAATGATAAAAATAATTTAACACATATACTGTTCAAAGATTCCAAATAGTTGGCAAAAGGGTCATTAAAGTCATAATGAAATACCTCTTTGAGTTTCTGATCCAACTGACTGTAATGATGTTCTTCTTTTCCTTCACAAAACTCAATGTTGAATGTAGACTGCTTGATCTCTGTTGGAGAAAAATACAAACTCAATTTCTGACCTGAACCTTTCTGCTCGTCATCTTCCTTTTCATATATGCTGCAAATTTCTTGATGTTCTAGCTAAAGATTAGACAGCCTTTGCAACTCTGGAAACTCTAAGCTTCCCTCATCATCCTCTTCTTCGTGTATGCTGCAATCAAAAAACTGAAAGTTGTCCTTACTATCTGTTGCAGATCTGAAACTGTCTTCTACTGATATGTCAATCTGCTCAACATCTTCAAAGTTTTTAGAAGGAATAATTTGATCGTCATCTTTAAATGTTTCAAAAGAAACAATCTGATCATCATGACAGTCATATTTAATAAATGAATTTGATACAATGTTAAAGGCATCCTCATGGCTATCATAATGTGGATCAGCAATTTCTTGATCATGATGAGAGATATCTTCTTCGTAGGTGATTTCGATTTTCTGTTTATGAGGCGTTATAAACAGAAGAGAAGACTTGAAATATTCGGCCAGATTAAACTCATCATATTCAATATCTTCTGCAAACATGGAATGGCTTATTACAACATGATGTCGTTCCTTTATGGGCAAAGAAAAAGGCTCGTCGAAATCAGATTCATAGATGTCATATATGGGTTGGTTGTTGTTAAAATCAACATCCTTTGAAGTAAGTGTATGCTCTACTGGATCTACATACTTATCAACAATAGGTCAGAAGAAAACTCGTGAATCATGCGAAGAAAGATAGACAGTCTTCATATCCTTCTCCCCAATCACAGGTGAAAATATATCGTAGGCAACCTCTTGAAAAGGTTCAGAAAAACTTCTTCTCTAACTGTTTCTTCATGTAAATCAAAGGCAGCAGGTGTAATAGAGATAAAGTATGATTCTTTTACAACTATGCAATTCTTTTTTGTATCATGAAGATCTTCCTTAACAACATAATTTTCATCTTGACAAACAGAAGAAAAGACTACTTCCTGTTGAACATGCTTATCAAATTCATCACAACAATCTTCAAAGAGACCTTCAGCTGGAAATTCATCTTTACAAAACAAATGGAAAGCATAATGAAAACTTTCCAATGAGTGAATGCTTGAAGCTGGAAGAGACCTGCACCAATCAAGGGCTATCCCCTCTAATGAATACTTGAAAATTTTAATCTTAACATCTTCATGTATGATCTGGAGCCGATGAATAAACTCATGAAAATCCAACAAATGTTCAGCTGGTACTTCTCATTCTTCTCCTCGAAATCTGGGAAGGTTGTGTTCCCATTCATCTCTACTAGGTACTGGATGAGGGTAACCAGAAATACTTGAGAAATTGTAGAACGCATACCTCTTTGATAAGATTTGGTTCATTTATATACCAATGGAGTCACCAACAGATCCGTCCTTCATGGAGTCGCCAGATATATGATTACAACCAAATGATGTCCAGGCTTTGTCTATCATCAAAGCTGGATCTATGCCGTCTCCCAGGGAAGCTAAGCTTCGATCTCCTCTCCTCAGCAGCGGCACCAATTTGTTATCACTCCAAAAAACTCTTTAGGGTTGTAAGCTAACGATGCTTGGTAGCTCAAGAATATGGTAAATTTGGTGTGCTTGGAAAAATGGGATAACTCAATAGCTAATGAGATGGACAACTCATCATATATTTGAATAAGACAGTGCTTTTAGAAATCAATAACTAGACAAGATAGTTTAAATAGGGGATGAAGAATACTAATCTTGATAACCAAATACAACTAGGTGTAGGGTCAATACAAGATAGCAAGAATTCCTTCAATTCAAGTTTATGAGCTTAATAAAGAGATGACAATCTTTAGAAGCTAAGACAAACTGAAGTAAAGTACAGAAAGATAAGATGCATGAGAAATTCTGATATTGAAGACAAAAGAAGACTGTGATTCTATTATCAAATAAGAGTCTATAACAGTAGCAAAATGTATCCAATATTGAACCCTCTAGTTCCTCTCTGGTCTTTAGCTTTATAGATTTACAATGTACAGATCAGCTCCTATGAAAAGGGATCTAAGATACTAAAAATAGCATAACATAAAACTAATTGTAAACTCTAAAGGAACAGATCCTTTATTAAAGGAAATCAAACCATATCTAAACTAAAGTTTTCGACAGCTGCAAAAGTATTCAACATCCTTCAATGTGATGACAAGGACGAAAATCTTCAAAGGCTGAAAGACAGGTCATTCTTTGCCATAAATAGGTAACAAACTTTATCTCTTTCATCTTGATGACACCTCAAAAACCGGAACAACACTTTGAAGCAGATCCTCTTAATTATAACTTTGACTTATAAATCATCTTCGTGCTCTATAAGATAATAAAACTTCGATCTGGGAAAAATTTACTCTTTTTCTGGCCATCTCAGGTTTCACCAGCTATTTTGCCTTACAATCTGTTAGTTAGCTAGTGAAATCTCTGCTTTTCATCAGCTAACTGGTTATAATTTCGCCTTTTGCGCTGGTGAAAGCTTTGTCTTTGGATAGCTGTAAAATTTCAAAAATGTGCTTTGTCTTAGCCTCTAGTTTTCTGCTCCCTGGCTTCTTGATATTACCTTTCAAGAATTTAAGCAAAGAACAGAACAAAAAGAAAAGTATAGAAACCCCTCCACTGTATAATGTTTGATCTTAAGTTCTGGAAATAACTGTATTCCCTGTCTCTTTCCTTACTTATAATACCTTTATTTGATCAGCTTCTGTAACAATTTAATTGAAGTTACTTCTATACCAAGATATGCAGTAAAGAGTCCCTGAGATGATGTTGCATTCTCGGTGACCACTACCAGGTTTGCAAACAAAATGTTTACTAGAACTTGCTAGACAGAATGAACTCGAGGATGACAAAAGGATTTTGCTTGCAGTCTGTTCCTGCACCTCTTCATAGATAAAAACAATTGCCACTATAATCTAGTGACGGGTCTACTATAGCAGAAGACATACCACACTATGCTTCTTTGTTTCTATCTATAGATTGTATTGGATTGGTGCTAACAGTTGCCAGATTGCATATAGTAATTCGACCATCAATAGTATTACTAGGTTCCTGCAAAGCCTTAATGTGACTATATAATTAATTTGACACCTTTCTCATCGCAGGCAATTTCATCTAAAGTGGTTGTGAGGCAATCCATTTCTTTGACGATAAAAGGAGTGCCAATTAATTGATGTGGATGGAGATTGTTCGAAAGAGATGTCTGTAGATAATACTTTTTTTTTTGTTCTCCAGAGTAAGGCTGTGTTAGGATGCTCATATCAACACCATAAAAGTTATTGGTATCCTCAATGAAGTTATTCCAGTCGGCCATAGCATTTTCATAGTCTAGCAATTTTTCTCCCTCTGACCAGACCTAATTGGTGCTAGCCACATTCGTGCATGGCTGGGATACATGATTCCAGTTGGCTTCAAAAAGTGATCACGAGCACATATCACAGAATCAAACATGGATTCGCGAAAAAGTAAATACTCCATCCACTCTGAGATAATATAGAGTGCTTGATCTAACATTCTGGCTAAATTAAATCCCAAGGAAATATGTATGATCCAGAGCAACGGAGAAACTTGACGGTGCATCAATACAGAATGAGAAGGGACTTAATGATACGCTAGGTGAATCGACATGCATCTTGATTCGTGGCTGATCTATGGGTTATGTGTCGACTTGTGGCTGTTAGTGAAATAAGATTCTCACTATTTACAAAATTAGCATCTGGGCTAAACCTTTCATGATATATTTACAAAATTCATAACCGACACTTGTTGATGAGGTGGATAGGATAGGAGCTCGGCGCTGAGTACTGGGTTTTGGTGTTTGACTATCAAGTTTGACTCATGACTTGAAACATGGCTTGGATTTAGTTTACATGTTGCATGACTTTGGTGACATATGGACTCAAAATTTTGCACTTGTGCTTGGGCATTGGTGTTAGAGCTGGGCTTTGTATGGTTTATGCGTTGAATGCACTTGACATTTGGACTCCACATTTGGCTTGACTCATTGCTTGGTGCGCTAGGCTAGTATATAACATAACCTAGGGTTAAGTCACTTAAAGGACACATCACTTTTGCTTTAGGAAAATCTATCAAAGAAAAAGACATAAAAGCAATGAAATGATATTTTGTTATTTGTATCTTGTGTTGCAGGTCTAGAGGCATAAAAACAAAGGATTTGTGAGCAGAGTAATCAAAGAAGAGCTTAATGAACACTTTGAAGGTTAGAATATTGGCAAAGAGATTGAAGAAAACGATAAATCAGTTGAAGATTGATGGAAATACTCATCAAAATACCAGTTTTTTATCGCTAACAAACAGGTTATCTATTATAGCAGCAGAGGTAGTGACAGGGTTGTCTACAGTTATATTTCAGGGTGGTTGGACGGGGCAAGGAAAGGGGGTTGTAGCCTACTTCTGGTTGGAGTCAGATAAATTAGGGAGTTTGAGATTCCTTCAAGTTGTAGCCTATAAATAGGGAGTTGGATCCTCCTTCCAGTTGTAGGTGGAGAAATAGGAAGTTGGTTCTTTCAATGAATGTACTCTTTAACAAATAAGAAAAGCATTCCATGGATTTTTCCCGCATTGGTTTTCCACGTAAAAAATCATTGTTATGTGTTTATGTCTTGTTTATGCATTGATTTATGGTATTGATGAATGTTGATTGAATATCATTGAATATTTATATTATGGTTAAATAAAGAAAATTACTAATATTAATTCACCCCCCCCCCTCTCAATATTCCAAATAGCCTTTCCTTATTAACTTGTAACCATACTTTGTCTCCCACTCTAAACGTTCTCTCTTTTTTGTGTTGGTCATGTCTATCCTTTTACTTTTCCTATGACTTATTCAATGTCTTGTGTACTTGCAAATTGATCTGTCTGATCTTCTCAACAATGTTTTATTCTTTTAATGCATCTCATGTGAGGTCCTCCCTCACTCCTCCTTGTTTTCCATATACAACATCTAAGGGTGAAGGTTGCAAATACCCAAAGCAAGTTTCAAAAGGTGACTTACCAGTAGAAGTTTGGACTGATCTATTATAAGAGTGTTGTATATAGATCATATTTTCATCTCATGTCTTCTGATGCTGTAATATTGGATGTGCCACTAAAATGACCCTGCAATCTGACTCCTCCAATTTTTTCCACTCTGAAAGAATTGAGATAGATGACAAATAATATAATGATCCAATGTAGATCATAACTCATCATTTAGAGAGGATTTTGGTCCCCAAAATCTTTGTTGAATGAGGTGAGAAAATTTTTCCTCTACCTTCTCCCTAGAGTACAACTTTTCTTTTCCTGAAAGTTGTCCTTTCATCCCAATTTGTCAAAAATCATGCTACCCATGTATTGTAGTTCTAGACCACTTCTGCAAAATTATGTCCTCTAGTAACTCTGCCTGGCCATTTGGTGCTAAGTTCTCTATGGAAGCTAGGAATTTCTCCTCCTCTTGATCCAACATGGAAAGCTCATAGAGTTTGAGATTATCCACATCAACTAATGAGTAAACGTGCTTGTATGGGGGTAGATTGAGTTTGTAGGAATTATCTCCCACCCTTTCCAATACCTCAAAAGGACCATACCAGATAGCCTTGATCTTCTTACTAGGACCCTGTATCTTTCATTATTTAGTTGTTACCATACTCTATCTCCCACTCTAAATGTTTTCTTTGTTATGTACTAGTCATGTCTAGCCTTGTACTTTTGATGTGACTTCTTTAGTGTCTCTTGTAGATGCAAATGGATTTACCTAATTTCTCAAAAACAAATTCTTCTTTTAATTCATCTCCTGTGAGGTCCTCCCTTACTCCTCCTTGTTGTACATATACAACATCTAAGGGTGAAAGTGGAAAATACCCAAAGCAAGCTTCAAAAGGTGACTTACTAGAAGATGTTTGGATTGCGTTGTTATAAGAGTGTTGTATATAGATCATATTTTCATCCCAATTCTTCAGATGCTTATAATTGTAACCATTCAAAAGCTGCACCAAATTCCTATTGACTACTTTCATCTTCCCATATTTTTATGGATGGAATGATGTATACCTCTTCAGGTTAGTGTCCATATTCTCCAACAATGAAGTCCAAAATTCACTGAGAAATATGGTCTCCCTCCCTGATATGATGCTCCTTGGTATCCCAAAGTGCACCCAAACCTATTCAAATAACTTGTTGGTTTCTTCTTGTCCATTCATGGTCTTTTTACAAGGTGTGAGAATGCACATTTTTTCGAACCTGAAAACTAACACAGATAGATAGTCATGTCTCTTCCTAGTTGTTGGTAAACCTCCCACAAAATCCATGGAAATACTTTCCCAAGGTCGAGTGGTTATAGGTAAGGGATGGCATAAACCTCGCTTATTGTTACTGGGCTTGCCAGTACAACAAAGTTTACATACTCTAATATACCATGCTACATCTTCTTACATTCTGGGCCAATACACATACCTCTGTAAATTTCAAACTATATTCCCAACACCAAAATGTCTTGCAACCTTTCAAGCATTTGCCTCTCTAATAAGATTCAATCGTTCACCTTTAGGGACATGAAGCTTGTCAAACTTGTAGAGTAAACCATTCTGGAAATGATATTTAGCCTTGGAATCACCTTCTTCTATATAAATTTATCCTTGTAGTTGTTGAAAGATCTAATTGAAGTCCTTGTCTTTTATGCATGCCTCTTTGTATGCATCATGGGTAAAAGGATCCAAGTGCATCAAAGTTCGCAAAGTTGTAATATTTCATGTGGGTGGCAGTGAAATCATGGCTTCCAACTTATTTGTTCTACCATTATTATACTTTATGAACAAATAAAATTTCTTTAAAAACCCCATCCAATTGTAATGCCTAGTTTGTTGTAGCTTACTTTGGGCCTGCAAATACTGTAGTGGCTGGAGATTTGTGTGGATGGTGGTCTTCTTTCCCATAATATAGTGCTTCCACTTTTTGAGAGCTTGTACCAAAGCATGGATCTCCTTGTTGTAGGTAGGGTAGTTGAGAACTGCCCCATGAAATACTTTAGAATGATAGTAGATGTGCCTTCCTCCCTACATAAGTACTACTCCCACGCCATACCCACTTGCATCTATCTCCACTTCAAATGGGTTCTGCAAGTTTAATAGTGCAAGCATTGGTGCTTGACTGATCTTTCTTTTCAACTCATCAAAGGCCTTTTGTTGATTCTTCCCCCATTGGAAACACTTACCACTTGTTGTTATGGCTTGGAGTGGTGCATTTACCACTGAAAATGAAGCTATGAACTTCTGTAAATATTGTGTTTCCCCGAAAAAACTCCTAAATTCAGTGACATTTGTAGGAACAGGCCATTTCATGACGGACTCCATCTTCGTAGAATCTATCTTGAGCTCCCCTCCACCGATCACATACACCAAATACACCAAAAAAAGATGAGAAAACTTGCATTTATTGAGATTGACTAGTAGCTAGTGCTTCTTCAGAGTCTCTAACACCTGCATAAGATGTGAAATGTGATCCTCCCAGGTAGCACTATAAACTAGTATATCATCCAAATAGTAATTCATAAGAAAACTTAGGATTTCATATATGCATATATTATATCAGAATATCTATTGAAAAAATATCAAAATACTAATAAACATATGTTGTTTGGATACCATTTATGTTACTCGTCTTTCTAAGAAATACTACTTTCATGGAATTGACTTCGTGAAGCAAATGATTTTCTACACATAATAATAATAATAATGCATAATGAGAAATAAACATTGATTGACTATACTAATGTGTTTATAAGCCAAAATTTAGAATAGTAAGAAAAAACCACTATTTTCACTTATTTGGCACACCTAAACATAATTTGATTGCATATTCAGTCCATCCAATGGACATAGAGCAAAGTCAACCTTCCACTTCGGTTGACTTTGATCTGTGCCCCTTGGATGAAAAGAATCTACAATCTAGATAAATATTTCCATTTGGCACCCAAAGGCTGAAGTCCACCTTTATAGTAATAAATTATTTAAAGAAGTAACATACTCCACCTCCAATACCACTTTGATCATATATAACCTCCCCAATATCACATATATTCCATATTGTAAACTATGTATGAATTCTTTGAAGATTTAGCATAAAATATTCATCTTCAGTCATGTGTAGACCGCCCTCCTCTCATCTTTTGCAAGGTGGTAACAAAATTCCATGCCTTGTTGCAACGTGGCCATCAATGATGTTGTCCGCATGAAAACCACGATAATGTAAATGAAGAATTTCAAACCCTTCTGATCCAGATTATTTTCAGCACGAATGAGAGCGGAGATATAATAAAGAAATGTATAGAGATATCTCGGATATCCAATAATATAACAAAATGTATCAGAGATGCAACCATAAACACGGAGATACAGTAATACACAATTTTCTATTAATGAGCGAAAATGGACAAAGACTGTAAAAATACAGAGTGAAAGACTCGCTAGAATGGTGGCGTCTTATCTTTGAGAAGAGATGTGATGACTACGCTCATTCACAAGAAGATGATTTTACAATGAGGCTCCAAAGGCCTTTTTATCATAAAGAAAATAAAAAACCCTAACCCCGGAAGATGAAAGTCCAACAGTTTTGTGGACCCTGTTTTGGGTAGTTTGGTGTATCAACTTCCCGGGGGCATAACTTTGGCATACAATCTTCATTTTGGGTGCACGATAGCTCGTTGGAAAGGTATCGTCGAGGAGATTCATTTTGGGGGCTCAAAAACCTTCATTTAGGCCCTCAAAATGGCCCCAAAAGTTAAAAACTGCTAAAAATAGTAAATTACCAAAATTGTCAGAAAACTGTATTGAGCAAGTTGGAAAAGGTGGGTGGCCATCGATATCCACCTGGATCAATCCTCCCTCCTTAGGAAGCAATGGTCTCCATTTCATTGAGTGACCAAGGGAGAGGGAAAAGCGTTTGTTGAATCTACATCTTGATGAGATGTTTTCCTTGTTGGAGAAGTTGCTCTGCTTAGCTTGTTGAAGGTTGTCATGAACCTATGGCTGGAAGGGTTGGACCTTTTTAACCAGTCTGGCTACCTGAGATGCCTATGTGCAGAAGGAATATTTACACTTTGTTCAAATCTTGTCAACCTGCTTCTGTTGGATAGAAGGTGCTTGGGTCGAGGCTGTAGTGAAGTATCCTTATGTTCACCTTTTGAATAGATTGTGAAGAAGCTGAATTTTGTAGTATGAGATACTACCTTGCGGCACTATTTAGGTGGAACAGTAGTCGAAAATACCTCTGTTATTCTATAGAGATGACCCCCCATAGAAACAATGACACTGCGGGGTCGAGACTCATAAACAACATGGTTCTTCCATATATATGGTTGGCCCAAGAGAACATCACAGACATCGAGTGGGGAAACATCACATAATACATCATCCTTGAAGGGTTGGATGTCATATGAAAATCGACATTGTTGGCTAACACAGAGATCTCATCCATAGCGAAGCCACCTGATGTTGTATGGTTGCAAGTGTGGTGTTATCGACAATCCCAATTGTTTGACGACCTCTGTTGAGATGAGGTTCTTCTGGCTTCCGCTATCAAAAATAAAATGCAGTGGGCTCCCCTTCACCCACATCTGTGAATGAAAAAGGCACTCCCCCTCTTCAGGATATGTTGGTTCTTCTGGTTGAAATGTTGCGGTCGCGACAATAATAGTGGGGTCTGCGTCCATGATCTATCTTTTACCATTATTTTTAGAATCATATTATGAATTAGGGTTCGACTCCTTGTCTTTGATCTTGGCCACCAATGATGTTTTGAGCGACATTCCTTGGTGTTGTCCTAGTGTATTTTGTGGAAATCGCACCGTTTTCCGGTGTCCTTCTTTGTCTTTCTGTGGCCCTTCTTTTCTTGTGGCTTAGACTAGTTTTCGGGAGACTGTTTTTTAGGGCCATCTTTAGCATATTTTAGTTGTTGCAGATTTGCAGACCCAACCTCCCATTTGTTTTGGTGCTTAAATTTATGCTCAATTTTAACAGCATATTGATAAGCAGCACCGAGTGATTAGATGTCCAGAAAATCCATTTCAGTTTGGGTGTATCTGTGTAGAGACCCATGGTATTTCAGAACCAAATGTCGTTTGGAGTCTTTGATACCCAACTTAGTGTGCAAGGTATGGAAAATATTGGTGAACTCTAAAAATTCTTGGCCCCTCTCTTGCCACAGTGTGGTCCATCTCATGTACTGATCCTCATAGTTGCCAATAGGGTAATATTGTTCCTTTACCGCATCCACAAAAAAATCCCAAGTGGGCTCGGCCCCATATTTTCCAGACTCCTTTGTGGAACTTTGCTCCCAGTAAGTTTCCCACCAATTTTTGACATGGGGGAGAGCTTTAAGGAGTGTGAAGGTGATCTTTTCCCTTTCGAAAAAATTATGAACAAAGAAATAACCTTCTAACATATTTAACCATTTGTCTTGGGCATCTGCATCTATTTGACCTTCAAATATGGGAATATCAAAATTAACATGTACCTTGAAAGGAGAGGTGCTTCCAAAGTGGTTGTTTGATGAATATGCACATGTTGCTATCGGTAGGTTTTAGAGGATGTGGGAAAAAATCTCCATCATTTCATCCCTCTATCGCGTGAGAGCTTGCTCAAACAATAGATTGATAGAATCGTTTGCTCTGCCGGTTTTTTTTTCTTCCACCATGGAGGGTTTCTTGGGCATGCAAGAGTGATTATATTCAAGAGAGACAATCTCGAGACCCAACTTGCTATACTTGGACCTCGTTGGTGACATGCACTGAAAAAAACGATCAAGAGAAGCTTGCTCTGATACCACTGATACGGATTATTTTTGGCATGAAATGAGAGCGTAGATATAATAAAGAAATGTACAGAGATATCTCGGATATCCAATAATATAACATAAATCTATAATAGATGCAACCATAAACACAAAGATACAATAATACGCAATTTTCTATTAATGAGTGAAAATGGACAAAGACTATAAAAATGCAGAGTGAAAGACTCGCTAGAATGATGGCATCTTATCTCTGAGAAGAGATGTGACGACTGTGCTCATTCGCAAGAAGATGATTTTACAATGAGGCTCCAAAGGCCTTTTTATCATAAAGAAAATAAAAACCCCTAACCTTGGAAGATGAAAAGGCAACAATTTTGTGGACCCCGTTTTGGGTAGTTTGGTGTATCAACTTCCTAGGGGCGTAACTTTGGCATACGATCTTCGTTTTGGGTGCACGATAGCTCATTGGAAATGTATCGTCGAGGAGATTCATTTTGGGGGCTCAATTAGAGCCTTCAACTATCATTGAGAAGATCGATCCCGAAAAACCTTTATTTAGGCCCTCAAAATGGCCCCAGAAGTTAAAAATTGCTAAAAATAGTAAATTACCAAAATTGTCAGAAAATTGTTTTGAGCCAGTTGGAAAAGGTGGGTGGCCATCGATATCCGCCTAGATCACTTTCTCTAAAGGAAAGGTACCAACGAGTAAAGGCCGGATTAACCCTTGCATTTTTTTCATGTGGGTGAATCTCACTTGTCCATCAAGGGGCTCATCGACTCCTCTTTAGAGACAAGTTTAATGGTTAGAAGAAAAAAGAAAATTAGAGAGCATCTAGCGAAAGATTTTGAAACCCAAGGAACAAATTCAACCCCCATTGAGAAGGGAGAGAGGGAAGTCGAATGTTAAACTTCAAAGAGTGTTACTCCATATCTTCTTATTAAATTGATTCTAGAGCATGCAGGGAAGAAATGTCCATTGGTCTGGAATCCCTAATGGCATAAGACATTTTATTTTATTTTTAAATAAAAGTGATTTTAATAATAATCTACCAAGTTTTTTCTCACAATGAGTTCACTATGGATTGTGACTATTTATTTAGTTTTTTATTTATTTATAATTGTGTACAAAATGTTTATTCTATAAATTTTATATGTAGCTGTAAAAAATTATAATAAGATGGATTTTGGAGAAAAATAGGTTACATGGATATAACTTATATGGAAAATTGAATGTAATAATGATTTAAATTTAATTTTTTTTTAATAAAAAATGATGAAGCCAATCATTCAAACATCACCCTTGGTTAAGTGTTTTTCAATTTTAACAAAATTCTAAATCCTATTTACCAATATCTTACAAAATGTATTTTACAATGTATATTTGATCACACAATGTATATTGAATTTTATAAGAGAGTTACTATGCATTAATTATAATTTATCTCATATTTTATCACACGATGTATATTTATAGTATACAGTCTCTTTTGGAGATATAACTTATGAAATATGAATTTTTAGTTTTATTCGAGTAACAATTAATAAATAAGTCTTTAATAAATCTACGTTTTTTTCATAATAATAAAAAATAGTTAAAATTTGTTAATATCATAAATTACAAAATCATTGCGAAGTTTTAGAAGAGGAAAATAATCTAAAAAATTCATCACTGCAATTCATCACAAGCAGTGGACTAAACCACATCATTTAGATAATTTATTAAAATAATATAAAATGGCATGGTTGCATGCAGCTCTACCTTGTAGCATAAAATCTTCATTTTCAGTACTTCGTAGATTGCCCTCCTCTTGTCTATGGCAAGGATTTCATGCCTTATTGCAACTTGGCCATAACGGACTTTATTGTGTTGACAATGACCTTGATTTTCATCAAGGTATTATAGTAATTTCAAGAAAACATTAACAATTTTTATTTTTATTTTTTTTTTCCAAATATGAAGGGAAAGAAAATTGCAGAGCTATCACACAAGTTTCTATATTTATTTTCAATGTGATGATTTTCTATTTCATGTCAAATAGATTTTTGAATGTGATGATTTTCTATTTCAAATTAGATATTATTATTTATTTATTTATTGTAAGTGAGTGTAGGAATCTATATTACTTGTAAGTGTTATAATACAAAAAGTGGAGATCCTGGTCTGCCTAGAAGGAAACCAAACCAGGGGGTCCCATCTGCTAGAGTTGAGAGTTGCAGTGGTTCTGGTCTGCCACAAGGGGAAACCAGACCAGACCTTCCATACCTAGTTTGAATAACACGGACATAAAGAAAAAACTAAAACTTCCCCCTAAACCAGAGTTTGTAATAGGTCTGAACTAGCATTTCACTGCATGGGCATAACTTCCATTAGACTAACAAAATAAAAGGCCAAAACTATGAGGTGTTACAACACCTGGGGGTGCTCCTTCCTGCCTTCTGCCTAGCTCTTGTTATCTTCCTTCGGGGAGACCGTGCGGGTATTCCTAATTTGGGCTAGTGCGCCTTGTCCATCAACAAGCGTGATGTCCATGTGATGAACATAGCATAGGTAAAGGTGGAACTGAGCCGCCAACCTCTCCAACTTGCATTTTTTGTCCTTCTCTACCACTACTAACAGTTTGATGATTATCTCCAGACTGTTGAGGCGACGCAGGATCTCGTCCAGCATTGTCGTGTTTTCCCTGATATCCTCCTGTCTAGCTTCCTCCTTTTATGAACTCAATTTCCCAATCAACATCTTGGTTAGCCATGGCATCTCTACCATTTTGTGGTAGAGCATTTCCCTGGGTTGCGTGGCCCCCAGATTAGTCACCCAGTCTGCTTCCTGCACCATGTCATCCCACTTTTTGCCTTTGCGCTTGTCCTTTAATTCCTCTTCCCACTGGGTAATTGACGCCTTCCCCTTCGGCATAACCAAAGTATGGAAGGTGCCCTCTGCATCTTTCACTGCCTGCTCCATTATTGTTATCTGTCGTGAACTCTCTGGGAATTCCTTCCCAAGGGGGTTCCTCTTCCTCTATGTATGCTTCAGTCACACCATCCCTCTTTTCCTACCGCAAATCCTGCTCTGGCAACTCTGCATGTACCTCACTTCACAGGTTTCCTTAATTTTCTTGCCCTTGAAACTATAAGAACCCTTACTGTTGCATTCATTTTGTTTTATTCTTTTCCTGTTGTCCCTCTTCTTATGGTATTTCCCCCACTGCGAGATTGTACTTCCAACCATGATTTGCTTGAGGTGGTGAGCGTTGTCATCATTATTTGCTAGTAAGGCTCGTTTGATTATGATGGTACCACCTTTATCCCTGTACTTTCCACTGCCCTTACTCACTTGTGATCCAACTGTGTCTCTCCTCGTACCTGTACTAGGGGTTGTTGGATCGTTCCTGGTTATCACCATCTCCTCATGCCTTAATTCACTCGTTGCAATCGACTAGTTGCCTGTCCATTCAGTCGTGCTTTCCCCACGATTCTTACTGATGTATCGGCTTTGCTTTCGGTTGCCCACCTGCTGCCTATTGTGATCTTGCATGATAATTGGTGGCCAAGTGTTAGGCAATCATGTTCTGCCTAGGTCCCACGTATCCTCCGAGAGGCCTTGCATTGTCATCCTCGATGTGAATTTCCATGCTTAAGCTTCCATCCTGATCTTTTTCCTCCAGTTGGCTGCAGTCTGTCCTGAGTTGCCCACTCGGTATGTTGATCCAAGCCTCGTCTAGTTCTGGGCCTTCCTTGCCGACCCCCTCGTTGGTGAGTCTATCCGCTAGAGAATTCATTGACCTGTGCACCGAGTGCAACTCCACTATGTTCAATGTTCTCAGATGCTCCTGGATTTTATGCAGGGAGTGTGCTAGGCGCCAGTGTCGCTGAACTGTGCCCACTCTGATGCCATTTTGGAGTTTTTTCGTCGTGTTGATAACCAGGGTGGAGTCACCCTCCACTATGGTGTTTGTCATCCTTTCTCGTCTTAGGATTTCAAGGCCGAGCTCCAGGGCTCCGAATTCCGTTGCATTGTTTGTTGAGTTTCCTATGCTCCCAGCGTACAGTCGGATGATATTGCCACCACTGTCTTTGATCACTCCATTTGCCCCTGCCACTCCCATATTTTCTTTTGTCATCCCATCAAAATTCAGTTTGAGGAACCTTGACGGAGGAGGAGTCAAGTTGCAGACTCCTATCTAGAGTTGTGTATCACGCCCCACAGGTATGTTGTTTCTCCATTCTTTCATATGGAATAATTCCAGGATGCGGGAGTCTTGGTCTGTAAGTTGAAATTTCTCCTTATTGCAGTTGCGGCTCTACATTGTTTCTCTTATTTGAGAGACTATTGCATCCTTTATCCTTTCTGCCGACAGGATTTCATTCCTGAATATGCGTTGGTTCCTTTCTTTCCAGATTTCCCAGATGATCATCCCTGACATTAGATTCCAACAAAGGTTCACCATTTCATTTTCGTTGTATCTTTCATTCCAGTCTTTGATGGTTGCGCTGATGTTCCCCCTGACTCTATTGGATTGGTGGGAGATGCATGCCACCCAATCCCAAATTTTGGTTGTGTAGTTAAATTTGTTGAGGAGGTGATTAGTTGTTTCCTCCTTGACCTGACAGAGATGGCAGTGAGAGGGGCCTATGAAACCCCTTTTCATGAGGTTCTCCCAGGTTAGAATTCGATTGTGTAGTACTAGCCATTCGACAATTTTGATTTTTCTCCATTGGGGACTCTTCCACATATTTTCCCACTGTGGATCCATATTTTCTTGGTCCTGGCTCGCGATGTAATACCGTGCTTCTTTTAAGTTGAATTCGCCCCCATTTTTCCTGCCCCACCTCAATTGATCAACATCTTCTGAGACCCCGATTTTCCTTTTCCCCAATTCCTCCTCCACCTCTTTCATTATTGTTTCGATCTGGGATCTATTTTTTGGATTAAGCTTGTCCCAGATCCTCCATTTGGTGTTTCCATCTCTTTGCTTCCAGTATTGATGGATTTTTGTTTTGCCTTTCCCAACCATTTTCTGTTGGATCTCCTCCATGTCTGGAGTGTCCATTCTTGGTTCCTGTTGCCATGCGTCCTCCCAGAACCTTGTTGTTCTACCATTTTTTACTTCCCAGAAGCTATGATTCTGGATCTAGTTCTTATTTCGCCAAGCAAGATTCCAAATGGTTGATCCCTCCCTTGTGCCCATGAACCGAATTCACTCATGGTCGTTGATGTTCGAGGCATACCTAGCCTTCCAGAAACTCTCCCACGGCACCGATTTTCTTTTACCCATCTCCACCAGAGCTTTGCCCCGTAGGCCTCGTTGGTTACATGTGGTTCTTGTAACCCCATACCTCCTTTTCTCTTTGGTCTGCATACATTGTCCTAGGCCACCAAGGCCCATTTATTTTTGTTTTATGTGCCTCTCCATAGGAATTCTCTTTGGATGGCTCTTATTTTTTGTAGTATTCCTTTGGGGGCTGGAAACACTGACATCATAAACTCCAGGATTGCTTGTAGAACTGTTTTGGTGAGGATAAGCCTTCCGGCTAGGTTTAGATCTCTGTATGTCCAATTTTTTACCCTCTCCTGCAATTTGTTGATAACTCCTTCCCACGTAGCATTTTTTCAAGATCTATCTGTCAAGGGGATTCCAAAGTATTTCGTTGGGAGTGTTTTACGTTCAAACCCCAGAATGTTGGCCAAGTTTCTTTGAATTGTCGGATTAGTGTTGAAAAAATATATCATGGACTTGGAATGATTGATTTCCACCCCTGAGGCTTCCCCGAATTCTTCTAAGACTTATTTATAAGCCTTCGCTTCCTTTACCATGGGTGTTCCATGGAGCAGGGTGTCATCAATGAACCATTGGTGTGTTGGGGTTGGACAATTTTCAAACGGTTTGAGGCCTTTTATTTCACCAGCTGCAGTTTCTCTTTTTATGCTTCTACTCAGCCCTTCCATCATTAGAATGAACAGGAAGGGGGATAGTGTATCCCCTTGTCTTATGCCTCTAGATGGACAAAAAGGTTTGGTTGGGGCTCCATTTAATAACAATGAGAAACTTTTCGTTGAGACTAGAGTGATGATCCAGTTGATCCAATGTTGGTCGAAACCAAAATCTTCCAGCGTCTTGGCCATGTAGTGCCATCTTATTTTTTCATAAGCCTTCGCCAGGTCAAGTTGGGTTATCATCCCCCCTCTCCTTTGGATTTTCAGCGTGTGAATTATCTCATGGTTGTGGATGATATTGTCCAGGATTTGTCTCCCTTCCACATAGCCCAATTGTTCATGTGAAATCAGTGTGGGAAGGAGTGGTTTTAGTCTATTGGCTATGAATTTGGAAATTATCTTTTAAACTACATTGCACAAAGTTGTTGGCCTGTAGCGATCTGGAGTTCTAGATTCGTTTTCTTTTTGGATTAGAGTAATCATTGTGGCATTTAAAGCTTTCAGGATGGAGGTTGAGCGCCTGGAGTCCTCCACCACCCCATATATGTCATACTTAACTACATCCCAACAGGCTTTGAAGAATTCCATTGTGAAGCCATCTGGCCCTGGGGCCTTTCCATTGGGCATCTTCTGGACCACTTAGTCGATTTCTTCCTTTGCGATGGGTTTGCATAGGCTGGAATTTTGATCCTCTGTGACCAATTTGAGGATTTGCTGAGTTATCTTCTGGATGGTCGCGGATCTGTCTTGGTTGGGCTCTTTGGATATCCCTTGGAAGTGATTGACCAGTGTATTTTAAATTTCCTGGTGGGATTCTTTTTCGATCTCGTCTTGATCCCTAATATTCAAGATTTTGTTATGATTTCTTCTTGCAATAGTTGTTCTATGAAAAAACTTGGTGTTCCTCTCCCCTTCCTTAAGCCACCTTATTCTGGACTTTTGGCGCCACAGAGTCTCTTCCTTCTTGCATATTGCTTCCCATTCTTGGATCATTTGGATCTCTTCTTTTTTCTGACCGTCTGTGTATTCCTCCTCGATGCAAAGTTCCTGCAGCTTCCTCATCATGTCCTCGATGATTTTTTTCCTCTGGTTTATGTTCCCAAAGACTTATTTGTTCCACTCCTTAAGTTTTTGTTTAATGTACTTGAGTTTCTTGTATAGTTTGAACATCCTTGTCCCTTGATCTGGTAGTTCCTCCTGCCACCATTGGTTGATTTTCTCCTTGAAGGTGGGATGGTCAATCCAAAATTTCTCAAATCTAAATGGCATGTTCTTTGGTGTGGTCTGAAAATTCGCTTCCAATTGAACTAGCCAGTGGTTTGATCCCCCCCAGGGGAGGATGTTGCAGTCCAAAGCTAATCCCTACAGAATGATGGATTCTGACACCAGGAATCTGTCTATCCTTGTGGCTACTTGGTGGTGGGCTAGTCGTTTGTTGTTCTAGGTGAACTGTCCATTGTTGGTCTTGATGTCCACAAGCTCCATTGTGTCTATGAAAGCTGAGAAATCTTCTGCATCCATGTCCAGTCTCCTGGTGCCCCCTTTTTTCTCAGCAAGAGTAGTGATGATGTTGAATTCCTCAGCCAAAATCCAGTGGAGTTTGTTGGTTCGTTCTTTTAGATTCTCTAGGCTTAGGAGCATTCTCCTTTTTTCCTCCAACACCTAGGGGCCATACACATTCGTGCATAGAATTTTCGCCGTGCTCCCTATAATTTTCATGTTAACAAAAAGTGTGTGTCTCATGGCTTCTGCTGCGAGTAGGTTCACCGATTGTGGGTTCCACAAGGTGAGAATTCCTCCCGCCATCTGTTGGCTTTCTACAACCAACATCTTGTACTTACTCCAATGTTTTTTACTGATTATTTCCATTTTGTCCAGTGTGCATTTTGTTTCTTGAATGAAATAGAGGTCAGGTTGTTCCTTCCTCAGTCTATTTTTAAGGATTCGTTGCTTTCTTGGGTTGTTTAGGCCTCTTATATTCCAATTTAAAATCTTCATTTAAACATGTGGGGGGGAGTTGGGGAAGAGATTTTTAATCTTACTTGAATTTATCAGCAGGGCTCCTAGTTCTTGTAGGGCTACGCTATTTGATTTTCTGCCTTTCTTCCTCCTTGCCTTCTTGGGTGAGTGTTGTGGTTGTCCATCACCTGTTTTGATTCCCAGGTGTCCTATCTCGCCATGCATGTGCTTAGTACCTCTGGATTTTTCTTCCTCCCTTAGGAGGAAGAGGTATTGAATGCGATCTAGTTGCTCCGTTGGCACATTGTCAACTCCCTTCCTTTTCCATTGTTCCAGTATGTTCGAGAGGTCTATTCCTTCCCTTTCCACAATGTCTCTAAGATCTGGGTCTGTTATTCCTACCTCGCTTGGTGTCATCTCAACATCTTCGTCTACCTCTTGCATTGGGGTGTTGGCGTCTTTGTTTCCTCCTTCCATAGGACTTGCGCTGCCTCCCTGTTCTCCCTTGTTGTTTGGATTTTCTATGTTCTCATGAGTTGCCTATTCGCTTATTTCCCTATCTTTCATCTTTTCCTTCGCCCCTTCTTCCCCCTGGTTGGGGTTGCCCCTTCCTTTTGCCCTATTCCCGGCTTCTGGGTTGCTTCCTGTTGGGGGCTTGCCTTGTCTTTTGTTTCTTCTTCTTTTGTGATTTGGCCTCACAAAACCGTCCTCATGATGTGGTTTGGTGTTTTCTGGTTCTTGTTTTTTATTGAGAGGACATTCTCTTAGTAGGTGTCCATGTTCATGACATTTTCTGCATCAAAATGGGATCTGCTCGTAGTCTATGTTTTGTATCCATTCCTCATCCCTAAACGCCAGGATTATGTTCTCCGGGAGAGCCCTTGAGACATCCATCTCTATGTAGATCCTTGCATAGGATGTGCATCTTCCTTTTAATGTTGCTTCTGAAGTCTTGACATATTTTTCAAGCTTGTTCCCTATTGCCTCGAAGGTGGACGGTAGTCAGTAATCTAGTGGTAAGGAATAAAGCCTTAGCTAGACTGAGACATTTTTAAAGGTTTCTTTCTCTGGGAAGAAATTTTCTTTCCATGGGCGCATATACAGCCCCACTGAGGCGTGGAAATATGCCCCCCCCCCCCCCCCTCAAAGACTTTATCCCTGTCCTCCAGGTTCATAAAGATTGCTATGAAGAACCCTTTTGATCCTAGGTGGAGCTACACTCTTCCACTTGGATTCCATTGGTATTTTATCCAGCTGCACAATGTTTTTTCTGTGGGCCATAGGCCCATGAACTTGCAGATCAGTGCATGTGTCTTCATCTGATCCCGGAAGAGTTGCGTTTGGGGGTCTTCCAATATAACTTTGGGGATCAATGTTGTTTTAGGTTTATACGGGTTGCTCCCATCTACCCCATTGGGGTTCGTCGTTTCTTGCGCACCGTTCTAAGCTTCTCTGGCCTCTTCCCCCATGCGATCACTTTTTCCTTGATTGACCTCTTGATTCTTTTTCGATCCTGGTCCCAAGGTGCCTGTCAGAGGTTCCTTGAAACCAACGCCATGTGGGCCTTTCCCTCTGTCCACCACTACCTGCTTGTAGGAGAGGATTCCACTCCCTCCCCCTTTGGTAACCATGATGGCCACTACTGAAACTGCAACTATTAAACCCTATGTTGAAATTTTCATTGGAGTCGTCCCGCAGATTACTCAAAACTCAGAGTTACAAAGTACAGTCAAAAGTAATCCAAATAGATATTATTATTATTAATGCAAAATGTAATTTAATTTTATTATAACTTAAATCATTATTTTTCTCTCCAAACCCACATAGCATTTTATAAATGTTATCATGATTAACATAGTATATAATTTGATTTTAATATAATTTTAAGTCATTATTATTTCCATTACAACGATTTTATCATTATTAACCTAGTATATAATTTGATTTTAATATAATTTTAAATAGTTATTATTATTATTATTATCATTTAAAGTCTGTAGACAAGTACTAAGCTGTCATGCAACACTTGCTTAAAAGATATTCGATCCCATATTTTAATTTCTTTCAACTTTTTCGTTGATCTCTCCTCTTAACACTAATAAAGTTTACATTGTAAATTGGAACCTGCAACAAAGGAATGTATACATGTTTGATTGTGTCACATTGATTTTCTCTCACATAAATGGAAGCACGTTATATTTGCACAAGTGGAACTGAATCGAACTGCTCTGTATGCGAATATTCTTATTGAAAGATGAATTCAACTTTATTTATCCACCGACTTTCATGTCATTTATTCAAAGGTATCATCAGTGCAGGTGTGGGCCTCTCCATGCGTTGTTGAGCATGTGCTAGATCCGTGAGTTACGAACCCAACATATAAAATTAATACATCGAAAACCAGATTTGGCTATAAGAACAAGGGCAGCGAAGCAGCGTAGTCCCTGCCAAATCTAATGCAAGAAAATGGAAGCATGTTCAAAAGGCAAAAGTATTCGAATGTTGAATTACGATTAGAACAACATTCTAATGTTGCAGTATGAGAAAATGCAGCTTTGTGAATGGTATAAAGAAGCATAGTTGCAAACTAGAGCAGATGGTGTGATGCAATTGAATGGTAAATATTCTAATGAAGGCTAATCTATTTTGTGATTGATTTTATTGGATCACTGATATTGTACATAACAAAAGAGAAGGAAGCGAAATGCGATTCAATGCATGGTTGCCTAGAAGCGAGAAATTTTTTCCATGGAAAATATCCAAAGGCAGCATTGCACAAAAGATTCCATTTTTTTATAAGCGAAGTGCAAGAAATTCACAAGATATGCATATATATTAATATATACATTGTGGAATAAACATATGTGTTCTATCTTTAAGAAGGCGGAAGCAAAGACTATGGTACAATGTTGTTCTTTGGTCTTTTATGAAA
>JZKD02S0829187.1:0-14398 GCA_000966675.3 Picea glauca
GATGTTGCAGAATTAAAAGCACCGATCCTACGCAAAATGAGGTGTAAACATGTGGCAGCGTCACTGAGATCCCAAGTGACAACAACATTGCCATAGCAGTATAAGTAAGAATCAAGAAAGGTAAACTGTATATAGAGAAGAAAAATAGAGTACACTTAAATCTTATAAATACTTAGACGATACCCATAACACAGACCTAGCGTTTTCTAGTTTTGAATTTTTTCAACAAACTACTAGTATTATATATATATTTTTTCAACAAACTACTCGTATTATATATATAATGTAATATGTAATAATATATTGTAATATGTAATAACATATTATATATTTGTAATGTGTAATATATATGGTTAAGAACATGTGTTTCCTCTTAAGAGGTTACAGGTTCAAATTCAGAGGGGGTAGGGTATGTATACCTTCGTAGACTTTACGAGTCAAATGGACCACCAAATTTATTAGTCTTCTCTTCCTTCCTCAAATAGTGTTTTATAGCCTATTTTAGAACATATGCTCCAAATGGATTCAAAGACTCCCACCAAATTTATTAGTCTTCTCTTCCTTCCTCAAATAGTGTTTTATAGCCTATTTTAGAACATATGCTCCAAATGGATTCAAAGACTAGATCAGTGGATCCTATTCTTCCTTAAGTCTAACATTTTCGCCTATTCGGAGTGTGTATGTTTTCCATTCTGCTTAGTACTCTATCTTGCCAATTTTCGATGCCAAGTAGTGGACCTTTCCCAGTTTGCGACCTCTCTATGATTAAAGTAGTATTAATTCCTTAACTCCTTAATCATTTGAATGGGAAGCTTGTGTATACATTTTCTTACTACCCACGGGTTGAGACCAATTTGCACGTTATCCCCTTTTTGAATTTTCCAACCAGATGGAAAGCATAGGTACTATCCTTCCAAATCCTTGAAGCATTATTTTGCTATTTAATGGGATTTCTGACCTAAAGCCCCATAATGTAGCTTTCTCATTATTTCTCCATGTTTATTGCGATTGAGCGAGAGCTAGATATGGAGTTTTAGATCCATAGATCGAACATGATATTGTTATCAAACTGGAGCAAAATATGAATATGGTCTATGCAATCATATTAAAACTAGATTTGGAGCTTTGAATCCATAGATCGACCAGGATATTGTTATCCAATCGAAGAAGAAGTTGAATTTGGTGTGTGTGATTTGGATCTTCGAATCCATAGATCGACCAAGATATTGTCAGCCATTTGGAGCAGAATCTGAATCTGGTGTGTGTAATCATATAAATTAATCTCTTCTCATCTGAACTTCAACTTCAAAACCCTAGCTCATTCTTTTGTTTTTGAAGAGTTTTTGTGAGGTGGCCGTATGATGGGTGAAAAATATTCTAGGAAATCCGAATTTTTGAAACCCTAGCTCGTTTCTTAGACACTAATCCTAAGGCTTGTAGAGAAATTTGTCTTGATAGTACCCCACAACTGATCTATGAGTCTTTTCTGGATGCAAAATTAGCTAGTGACCCCAATACGAAGTTGGACACTGGATGCAAAATTAGCTAGTGACCCCAATACGAAGTTGGACACCGAATAAAACCAGGTAGTGGAACATGAGACCTCTTTTGGATGCAAGGTAAAATATTTCTTTTCTTATGTTTTATGTTTTAGTAATTTTTCACATTAAAAATCTGAGGTTATAAACCGAGTTTTCTAATAACAATAAACAAGGCCATAGTTTTAACTTTCAATCCTTTCACTCGATGATTTATTCATCATTATGTTTTACCTATGTGCATAAATATTGGAATGTGGGAAACTATTAGTTCCTCAAATGTATCTCACTTATAGATGATGCTCAACTTTTTGAACTTGGCATGAAATTATGTCCCTTGTCATGGAAGAGATATGGTCCTCGTACCAATTTTAATGTTATTTTCAAGATGAAAATCGTACTGACCACAAAATCTTCCATTCCACTTCCTTATGTATTAAATATTGAATTCAAATCATTCTTCAATAGGACAATGTAACTAATTCAATGAACTATTAACATGGCTTTTCGAAGCCATATGATCTTCCACCCATTTGTATTTCCTCATAAATAAACAATATTAGTGTTTGTGACATGGTAATTATTGATCATAGCTCCAAGGTAGCTTCCATATAATATTTGGTGTTAAGTAGTTGCAATAGGATATCTTGGTTATTGTTCCCATTCTAGAGAATTATAACAAATAATAAAACATGAGTCAAGGGATTCCCTCTTCCAATTTCTCTACATAGCTTGGGATTCATAACCTCGCTAGTCTGTTCCATGGCCTCTCTGCCAATTTTCACAACATAGTATAAACTATGATTTTTACTCAAGATGTTAAGGTGTTTCAAGATTTTTTAAAATTTCTCAATATGCTTGCATGTGCATTTAAAAAAAAAAGGATTGAAGTTTTTATAAATTATCTCCATCAACAAAGAAAAAATATTTCCATAAATTCAAAGGAAGTATCATGGCAGTTGAAATAAATGTTAGACAATTAAGGATGAAAGAAAATTCCCATGCTAAATCATTGGGTGATACATATATATTAGCAAGAGTTGATCAGAGAGTCCAAAATCTACTAGTTGCAGCAGTTGCAACGACAACTCTCCTCCAAACTTGCGCACAAATTGGTCAATTGCAGTGTGCACACGTGTTGCTTCTGTTGTTCTGAGAATGCCTTCCTGAATGAAGACTGGCCTCCTATATTTATACTAAAACTCGCAAACTGTCTGGGCCGACTTCTTATTCTGGGTGCCTATTTACTTAGTATATAGTATTTCATTTCGTCGACTTCTTCTCTTGGAGGCTATTAACCTAATACAAATTATCCTCTTGAGCCGACTTGTCTTCTAGGGTTATTAGCCAACTAATTTAGGGTTTCTTCTTGCTTCCCAGAATATTCTATTCTCGTCAGGTTTACACATGGAGGTAAATACCTCCCGCAACTACCATAATATCAACAATAGGATGAGTTCTCCATTGTTGACAAGTTCTCGAATGAATTGATATCTAGTGTCAATATGCTTTGTCCTCTTGTGAAAAACATGATTCTTTGATAGTGCAATGGTGGACATGTTGTCACAATAGATTGTAGTAGGCTCCTCTTGATTATGCATTAGATCCTTCAATATTGTTGGCATCCAAACTGCTTGACATGCTGTTGATGTACCTGCTACATACTCTCCTTTTGCTGATGAGATTGTCACTATTGGTTTCTTCTTTGATGCCCATGCCACAACTCTTGTTCCAAGATGAAATGCATATCCAGGTGTGCTCTTTATGTCATCAATGTTGCCTGCAAAATCACTATCTATGTATCCAACCAACTGCATATTATTTGAAGTGGAATACAGTATGCCATGATTCATAGTCCTTGCAATGTATCTTAATAACCTTTTTCCTGCTTGCCAATGTGAGTTCTTTGGTGTATCCATGAATCTAGAAATCAAACTAACTCCATACATTATCTCTGTTCTAGTTGCGGTGACATACATCAAACTTCCAACCAATTTTTTGAATATGGTTGAATCAAAATCCATCTCATTTTGTTCTCTACTTAGTTTTGTGCCAACTACCACAGGTGTAGAAACTGGACTACAATTTATCATTCTAAAACTTTTTAAAACATCTTTTGCATATTTACTTTGACAGATGAAAATGCCTTTATCATTTTGTGTGACTTCAATGCCAATTAAATATTTCATTAATCCCAAGTCTCTCATCTCAAATTCCTTCATTACTGATTTAAACATATCAATAGAGAGATTACCTATGTAGATCAAATCATCAACATATAGGCAAAAAATCAAGATCTAACCTTGTTCATTGAATTTTGTGTAAAGTGTAGGCTCACTAGTGCTTCTTATGAATTCGTTTTTTTTATCATGTATGAATCTATCCTTCTATACAATCCCTTGGTGCTTGCTTCAATCCATAAAGTTCATTCTTCAACCTGTAAACCTTGTCTTCTTGTCCTTTTACTTCATACCCTGGTGGTTGTTGCACATAGACTTCTTCTTCTAAATATCCATTCAAGAAGGCTCATTTGATATCCATTTGATAAACTTTCAAATTATGTTGAGATGCAATAGCTAGTACCATCCTAATTGTGTCAAGTCTTGCTATAGGTGCAAATGTTTCATTGTAATCAACTCCATATTCTTGTGAAAATCCTTTAGCCACTAATATTGCCTTATATTTGTCAACTTCTCCATTTTCCTTATATTTAGTTTTATACACCCATTTCTGGAACTCTTTTAACATGGCTTTCCTGATGTCTACCAATGTTATAAATTGTCCCACAGGTACAATAGTATATTACTTCATATGGTCTATGAATGTTGTCACCAACTGTGTGATCTTCACATCATAATCCTAGACATTCTTCACTGTCTATATTGCTTCACAGAGAAACAAGTGTTATTCTGGATATTTTGAACCTTCTGCATGAGAGACACATTCTCAAAGTGGGGTCTACTCTTGCCATCGTGTACTACGCATTATTATTCCTTGGTGGCACTAGCTGAAGTTGTTTTTTCATACTAATTCCACTACTCTGACTACCTTTGTTGCTATATTTGCTTCCTTCACTAACTACAAGTGATAGTTTTAGATCTTACCACAATTCTCAAAGCCGCACATGGGGTCGTGGGTTCGACGTAGAGTTTGGCCTGAATTGGATGTAATGGATCTTCTTCTACTAGACTGAGCTGGTGATATTTTTCCTTTTCCTCTGTGTGTGATATTCCTTTGATCTGGAGTACTACACCAAAGTCTCTTTCCTCAACCTCATTGTGCTTCTCTTCTCTCTCAGCCATGGTCTTCTTCCTACAGTACCAAAATTGTTTTCCACTACGCAATACTCTAATCTCTTCTTCTCTTGCAAATTATTATTCTCTTGACATTATCAGTCCATTTGTTCCTTATTCATTATTTCTCGCATCCATATTCTTATACACTTATACCATCCCCTTGTCATCCCACATCTCCCCTATGCACACGAAGGTGCTTAGATGATAGGGAAATCAGATTCCATCTTCATAACCACATTGTCACATAACAGTGTATTGATCCAAGTAGACAATGCTTTCAAATATCTTCCGCACAGAAATTTAAATTACTATCTTTCAATAGAACTATATGACTGGGCACAATCTATAACAAACTCAGTAACATAACCCCCCAATACACTATCCAACCAAAAATCAACTACGTGCAAGATCTAGTTACTTATAATATTCAACTCAGGGGTCCAATTCCTCAGAACCACAATGCATAATGTTTCGTTATTTTTAGCTAATATCTGTAATCAGTCAACCAAATTTTTTGGGAAAAAAACAAATAAAATCTCATGTAAGTCTATAAATACATACGTATGTAACCATTGTCCCATACTGATATGCAAGTTCTTATTTTGATATCTATAAAAATCATGCTACTTTTCCTCTAACCATTGTCTGATCTCTTCCTTAGTCAGCCTCCATAATCCTCTCACTCACAAATCCTGGTCTCGACAACATAACTATTTGTTGGTGCACAATGGGCAGACCTAGGGTTCAAAATTAATTCACCAACAAAACTCTAATACATCGGTCCTTTCGTCATCACCCGCAAGTAGGTGAAGTCTCACTTGAGGTATCTATGGGGACTTTTGAAAACAAGTTTCCACAGTCATGAAGGTATGGGAGTCATTCATCATAACCATTCTCCTTAACATTCATTCAATATATATTATATGATGTGCACAAAAACATATAATAGATCCATAATAAAAGAAGTAAATCATATGCACGTAATACACATAACAAATAAACACATCATAGAATAACACAGAGACACCATATTTAATGCAGTTCACCCACGATGGCCTACGTCCACAACAAGTGGCTTCTTATATTATTATTTAGAATCACCCCTTACAAAATATGTTCATTGTTCTCATACATTATATCTTAGTTATACCCCAAATTTCCCTTGTTGTCCATGCATATAGTGCACACTTATCTCTTCTTAATCGCTCACATCTATCACACACAACTTATATACCTGCTAGTTTCTACCCAAAATCCTTACATATTTATACATTTACAATAGGGCTTAGCATGTTATCAATGGACCAAAATGCCTAACTAATTCTAACTCACTTCCTTCCTTCACTTGCATTGATCCTAAAAATGCGCTAACTTTATTCCTTCCTTCGTGCACACTCCTACATAGTTTCCCAAAAATGGTCCCAGAATACTTGCCCCAACAACCTCCTTCCTTCTCCTATTGTGTCACATTTGTAAATATTTCAATCCTGTCGCAAGATTTTCTTAAGGGAGAATGTTATGATATTTATACACTTAGTAGTTAGTTAAGATCAACTTGGTCTAACGTGTCTTTAGATAAAGTGTGTTTATTTATTGGGTTTCCTTAGTATGTATTTATAGTTATGTAATCTGATTGTCACAATATGGTCTAGACATAAAGTGATCTAATAGTTCATATTCTCCTCAATACTAACGACTGTATTGAATCATGGCTTAACACCTAATTGGTCCATGATATCTATTTAACTTTTTTTCTTTTTAATTAATATATTGTCTAAAGTCGCCATGTTGGCTAGGGCCATGGATTGTTTCCTCTTTGAGGGTTTTAACCATGTAATACACTATCATATTGATCTTTGATTTTTTTTTGTGAGTGGTCTGTTAAGGTGTTCGACCTATGTGGAAATACACTATTTTTTCAAATATAGGTACCATCCTCAGAATGAGGTGAAGTTCCTAACGAGTTTCCCCAGGAAATACATTACAGGGAAAAAATAAATTATTATTGTTGTTGTTGAAATTTATTTATTATTATCATTAGTTCAATGTCATTCATATTCCAAATTTGAAAGTTGATCCCTCTATTAAATTGAATAATTTCTCCTGAAAAATATCCTTATACTTATTCTCCAAGCATAAATTGTCCTCCATCGGTTCCCACCCAATTTTATTATGTTATTAGATTAAAATATTTATGAGAGAGAAGGCACGAGTCATTTGAATATAATGAGGTGCCACATGTGGACTGGGTAAAGAGAATGATTATACCTCTAGAAAGGCCATGCTATCCATCTAAGTTTCTTTTTTTTATGTAATAAATGGGATCATTTTTTGTAGATGTCAACAACAAGGTTCATATTGGAGGAGCAGGAGGGTCAAAGGTGGAATTATGCCATTTTTTCCCATTGGAATGTTCACATATTTTTCTTAGTATTTTGATTGTCTTTCAATTCATCGATTTTTTCTATAGTAAGTCATTGGAAGTCAAATTTCATCACATCCTTCTAAAGGAAATTATTTACCTACCAAACAATATTTTGAGAATGTTCAAAAATTTCTTATCGTTGTTGTTGTGCATACTTGTTATAAGGGTAGGAAAATATCATTAGCTTAACGACTATATATTAAGCCTAGAAAAAATGGTGTTTATATTTAAAAAAACAAACCTTGAGACTATTTTGCAAGATTTCAATCCTAAATTATTCATGAAATAAAGAAACCATTGCATTAACATGAACAACAAATATGAAAAAAAAAATCTCCATTACAAATGAGAAGACCGAAGAATACACCTAGTGGATGAGCTTGTTGAGTTTTATGGGCTCCAAAGCCTCACATAGGTATGGGTCCTTGTCTTCCTTGATGTGGTTGTGACTTACTCCTTGGTTGATAAGAAAGGTACATAGGTAATAAACATACTATCAAGAGGAAAATGTCCTCAAGATCCTAGTTATATTTTGACAACATAACCCTACTTATGACAATGGATGAATGGAGTGATCTCAAATTCCTTATCTATAGTGAAAGTAATGGTTAAACCCCCTTGAAATGGTATTCCAAATAGTGGATAAATATGACCAAATCAAGATTTACAAATATAAATTAAGGTTTAGGATGGTCCATATATAACTAACCTCCCATGACACCACTTCGGGTGCTTTGATGAGAGCTACAAATAGTCAAAATTGGCTTTTTTATGAAGCAATGCAACTTTTGGGGGTATTATATGCATTTTCCAAGTGCACTTTTTGGGGGAATTATATATGTTTTCCCTTTTTGGTCAACTTCATGGTTTGACAAGGTTGTTTCCAATGAGTTGGAGGTCATATGGTGGTGGAAAGGGGTTGAAAATGTAGGTTATGATGCCAATAGTAGCGTATTTCTATAATACCTTTGGAAATGTTGCAAGTGATCAATTTTGATATAATAATAGCTATTAAAGTGTTGAAGTTGGTATCTTATATCATGTGAGCATGTCATTTTCTACCCTTCAAATTTTAGAGTAACACATTAACTGAAGAAGAAAAACGACCATTATTCAAGCTATTTTAATAAGAAAAAACTATCCATTGAGATGGATTTGACCTATTAAATGGTCAAACTAGTTACCTCTTTGGTAGTTGGGAACAAGGTAGAGGATGCACTCATCTCATATGGTTTTGTGTTCAAGGTGGTAAAATGAGGAAGAATGGGAGCTGAGATACTTGTGTGCAAGATCTCTTAGGACCACCTAGCTCAAATATTATCCTTTCTCATCTCCATGGATGGTCGAAATGGCTAATAAATAGTGATTATGTGCAATGGATATGAAATACAATCTCATTGATTTTTAGACTAGAAAACTAAAAATATCAAACTAAAAAGAGTGAGAATTTTTTTTTCCAATCCCTTATAAGCTTTAAAAACTAAACTAAACTAGCTCTCAGGGGCCACCAAGGTCTAAAACAACTTAATTAGTGATTTTTTAATGTAGTTATGCACTTAATTAACATGAAATCAAGGTTGCAACACTGTTTTGAAGGTAATCCAGTTTGGGCTCATGGATTTTATCTTGCAATATTAGATTTTCATTTGGTATAAAGAGAATAAGAAAACAAAAATCACTTGGTTAGAACAATGAGTGCCTCATGAAGTTTAGAGGAGGGGTTGTCCCCTTTTTATTACTGGTGTTTTTGGGATCTTAAAACTACATGGATGGAAGAAGGATACTTACACAAAGGAAGAGACCCAAGACTCTCATGAGGAAGTCTAGTTGGGATTTCCCAAGAAGAGTAGTATTCCTATCTAGGCTAAGCAAATTAATATTTGGAACCATTGGATTATTAAAATAAAAAACCAGCACATCAAATGTTCAATCATTTGATACAGAGGAAATTGAAGAAAAAGATAACTAAAATATTAACCTACAAGTGAGAAAAATTTAAGCATTAGAATAAGCAGGAGTTTGGGTCTACAAGTCTGACACAACAAAAGCATGGTAAAGATGGCCCTAATTCAAAGAACAAGGGACATAGAAAGGATATCCAACCTCACTAAAAATAATCCAAGCCACAAGAAAATAAGAGTAACAAAAAGTTGAAGAAGGATATTGGAAAGTGGTGTGAGTTACACAAAATTCCCTAGCACAAAATTGATGAATTCCACTCAAAATAACCATTGTTGGCCAAACTTAAAGAAAAAGAGTCATACCCTGACATAGGCTTTGAATCAGAAAAATATAAGGGAAATGAAATCATTGATGTCGAACCTAGAGCTACCATCACAACCAAAAATATTCAACCATATGTGTTATGGGATCTTGAGGAGGGGGAGCACCTCTTCCATTCATAGATGTCAGTGAAGGGTACCCCACTACATTTCATTGTTGGCACTTAGATCTAAAAGAGCCTGATCTCATCCAAAGTCATCAAGATATTGAAGTTGTTGATAATGTCACACCCCCAACCATATACCATCGTTTGGTTAAGTAATGGACGAGACCTTCATGTCAACTAACAATGTTTCCCATCCTACTACATCGAGCCCTTCAAATATGAGGTATCGTGTGATGTTGCCCCACTTGAATATTTTGATGTTCTTTTAGGAAAACCTTATATGTGAAAATTTCATGTTGTTTATGAGTCCCAGTTGGGAGGTCATCCATACGAGGTACCAAATTTAGTTATGACTATTGAAATTTCATTAATCTCAGCAAAACAATGAAAAAAGATAATCTCTTGTTATCTTCATGTTTCAGTTACAAGGTGAACAAAAGTTCATTGTTTCCACACAACTTCAACACATGGTATCTCTACACAGTAGAAGTAGGTGAACAAGGTTGTAGAGGAGTATAGAGACATTGTCTCTTGGTATATAGGGGTGGATCTACGTTTTTAGATCAAGAATATCATCGACTTGATACTTGGTCCTCCCTTACCCAATGATCTTGTTATCAAAGAATTCATACTTGTGCAAATCCCTCCACAAGATCCCAATATTGTGTAACAGTTGGAGGTATCTACAACTATCACCTAAGAAAATATTTCACTCATTTTAGTGAATGAAATAGGCCCAACACAAGGGAGGATAATTCAATAGTGACCTCAAGGGACCATCTAGCAATATTAGCCAAGCATACAACCCCCTATATTGGTCACTCAAATGATTAAGCTAGTTCTAGGAAAGGTGAAGGGAAGAATTGGATTGAACGAGGTAATCGGTAAACTTGTAAAAGACAATAAACCCTTCAATGCATAAAATCATCAATTACCAAGTCATATAGCATATCAATCATCTATAGACACTAGGTAACAAATAAAACCTATTGTTGTTGTAAAATTGCAACAATAAACTAGTTTATATCAGAAAATAGTATTTTATAACAAAAATAGGAAAAACAACCCATAAAATTATCAATTGACTCTTACAATTTAGCATAGAAGTAGGGGAACAATATCCAATTGTAGACAATAATTCTAAGAAATTTTAGCCAAAATATTTATTATTTTTCAACAATAAATTGCAGCCCTAATGGTTGTAGCATTCACTTTATGATATCAACAAGTTATCCAATGAAAACACAAACCATTGAGGTACTTTTAGCATGTTGCCATAAATATTATTTAAGTGAAGGTTTTGAAATTTGTTGAGAGTGTAAGCATTACAAACAATAAGACTGGTCTTGTCTAATTCTTTGGGAAATGGAGTCAAGCAACACTTTGAAATATGAATCAGATATTCAAGAAGAATGAAGCTTTGAACCCTAAGGTGAAACCCCTCTTGGACCTTAGGATCAAAACCTACAAGAGAAAAATCCCAGGATTAAAATCCTTCTGGATCCTAGGTGTCATTTTCCTTTTTCTATAATGTCTAATTCAAGGATCAAATTGATTGAATTCAAAACCCCAAGGTGCAACCCTTCTTGGACCTTAGGTCTTTGAATCTAGCAAGAGAATAGTCCTAGGGTGCAACCCCTTATGGACCTTAGAACTATGTCTCTAAGTGTTGATGTTTTGGTAGCTATGGGAGTTATTAAACTCCATGGATAAACCTTTGACTAGAATAGAATATTCTGGAAACAAGAGAAAACATAAACAGATGTGTGAAAACCCTGGAAGACAAGTCGACTCAAAATAATAAGTAATATTGAAGTATTATATGCAGAAAGGATAGGTCAACCCTAATTGAAGAGACACATGTTCACCTGGCCTTGTTAGTATAAATAGAAGGTGCTTGAACTCATTTGGTAACACAATCAGATTCAAGAAAGTGGTGTGCAAGTCTAGAGGAAGAGTGCAATTGCAAGGACTGCATCTGGGTACTGGTCTTGGTCTGTAGTTTGGGACTTTCTACTTGGTGCACTACCTTTGGATAAATGTGCTCTCTCTTGGTTATCCTTTGGGTCTAGTGTTGCTTCCATAATCATTCCATCTGTCAAATCTTACAGTTCTCGGGAGTGCCTATGTGCCTATGGTTGGGTGACAATATTGTGATATTGTCTATGGTTAAACGAGCACAACATTCTAACACCAAGTGATTTTAGAAATTTGGACAAATAAAGGTATGGAAGGAAATAAAACCTTATATTTCCTTTCTAGGGATTTACTAGAATAAATCAACATGCAACAAGATATAAATTATCACATTATACCATGAACAAACACATCAACTTGAAGAAGATCAGTTACTTATACAAGTCGTCATGCAAAGAGAAACCCTAGTTTCTACATTCATCCATTAAAAAATCAAAAGCATCAACAAAATCCTTACTCCAAGGGGTGCACAATAGATTCCAAGAGACCAAGAAGAGTAGAGCGAACTTTTTAGAGATAGCTCTCTCACAAGTGCGAGGAATTTTGATGATGAAAAAATTATTTGAACTCTCCCTCTATTTATATGAGGTAACCAAGCACTGTTTGTCCACATAATTGAGTAAAACAATAACAATCCATGCTAGACATGGGGATGACCCCTCAAAGTAGATTCTACAATAATAAATCATGCAAAATGGCCTTCATAAGGCCACATGTGTGGTGATATCAAGCTTCCAAAGGATGAAGGAGGGCCTCCCAAGGCCATGTGTCATGGCCCAAGGTACTTAGAGTGGATTTTATAGTCCATACATCATGTTACTTGACTTATTATTACAACATAAAATATAACCTCTAATAAGCCTAGCTATGTTTTATTGAATCGTGGGCCGATAATCATTCCTCTATAATTTATACATAGTATTTCTAACACAAAAATGACCAAGAAGCTTGGAGATGTGATCCTCCCTTATATATTGTACTCTTTCTCTATTTAACACACAAATATTACCCATCTTATATAGTAATACATCTTGGAGATGGTAATCAATGTCTTCTTTTCAAGTTGACCCTACATTTGGTGACACACTCCCTTGATGTCATCATCTTCTACATGCTTCATTTTATAATCATCATAAGTGAATGGATTTATGTGCATAATGGTCCTAGAAGTTATGGTTTTTGATGTGGGTGGTTGTCATAGAAAATCAACCAACATGTTCATAATGCCCTTCTTATATATAATCACTAAATGAAACTATTGAAAAAATTACATCCATTTAATGTGTCTTTATCACTCGAGCTTACTCTAATTCTACAAGCAATATATATGCTTTTGATCGTTGTGGATAATGGTCTCCTTACCCCCAAAATATTAATTCCACTTCTTCAATAACTAGGCTTAGGTATAGATTTCCTCGATATATGTAGGATCTATATCAATACTTCACCATATAATAAATCCTAATAATATAATAATGGTCTCTCCCTTACATTAAGATTGCTCCCATAGAATATGCACTAACATTCATTTCTTCTTCAGATGACTCTACAAATTGGGTAGTGCTACAGCCAAGGCTAACTAATCTTCTATTTCAATTCTTCAAATGATATTTATTTATTCTTACCCCACTAGACACCCTTTCCACTAGTTTTTATAGCATGAAGTGTTGTTACAACCACTAAAAATGATGATATGAACTTCCTAAAAATATTTGGTATCCTTGACAAAAATCCTAATTTTTGTGGAACTAGGTACATCAGGCCATTTAAGCATGACCTCTATATTTGTAGGACCATTATTCAACTCACCTCCACCAATCACATTCCTCAAGTACACCAAGCACTGCTTAGCATACTCACACTATTTTGTGTTTATTGACTATTGATGTTTCACAAGTGTCTCTAACATTTCCTTCATGTGTATTGCATGCTCCTCCCAAGTATAATATAACAAATGAATGTTGGAATGAAAATAACACATCATTCATTAAATACATAAAAGTAGTTGATGCTCTACCCAAATCGAAAGGAATTACTAAGCATTCATACAAGCCTTGCTTCATCTTGAAGGAAGTCTTCCAAGTGTCTGCTTCCTCAATCTTGATTTATTTATATTCAAGTTTCAAATCTATCTAAGTGAAGTATAATTCATGTTGCAACTAGTATAACAAGTCACCAATCTAGAGGAAGGGGTATTCATTCTTGAGAGTGAGATTATTTTGAGCTTAGTATTCATCGTACATTCTCTAGGTTCCATCCTTCTTTGGTATGAAAATCACACATGAACCACATGGCGAGATACTTGGTGTTATGATTCCTTCCTCAAACAAATCTTGCAAATGCCTCTTCATTTTATCTAACTTTAATATTGATTTTCCATATACATTGCTATGTTTGGTAAAGAATAATCTATTAGTAATCATATCTTATGCTCCACTTCCCTCTTGGGTAGGAAACCATTTGAATCATGAAACACTTTTGTATATGCCTACAAAAACTCTTAGATATAACACTTATGTTCTTTTGTACATCCCTTAATGGGTGATTTTTCATCCATTGATTTGACATTTTTTTGGTTCTAACTCAAGAAGATAAGTACACACTTCTTGATTGAATTGATTAATTTCTTGGCTTGATGGGCACTCACTAAATAGACCTCAAACTTACCTTTATATGCATTCATGATAAAATATTTACCATATTTAATCATTCATCTTCCATTTCAGTGATTTGTGACTTCTTCTTAACCTTTCTTCAATCATAATGAGCAACA
>JZKD02S0829220.1:0-14398 GCA_000966675.3 Picea glauca
GATGGTGGTGTTCTTAACCTGGAGGTTGAGCTTATTGTAACCGGGGTGCTATCATGGTCACAACAGATTAGATATCTCTGCCATAATAAAGGAGGTCGAGTTTTCTTAAGAAATTTGTGGGTCCTTATCCCCAACCAATTGTTGTGAGTTTGGGAACACATTACCTAAATATAGAAGGGAGAATCTCTTGTGGGAATAGATAAACTCCATTGCTGGATGTATTTCAAATTACAGGGGCCGAGTTCTTGTTCATAGAAGATGGATTTTGGGTTCAAGGGACAATTTTCCCCTTGCTGGGTAGTGACACATTCATTGGGGGTTTGATTTATCTTGTTTGGGGATGAATTGTCATTTCTGGGTCAATTTCTAAGGGAGGAAGAGGTCCTGAGCCTTGCTGGGCACATTTTACATATAGAGGAAGGCACAAAACTCCCTTGATAACTCAAATCGTGGATTGGAAGGTTATCCTAGGTGGCTGATAGGTGATTCTAATAGTTATTAGAACAAAAACAAAGTTCACTTCTCCTGGCAGCTAGATGATCCATCAACATTGTATAACATGCCCAAATTTGTGAGTATTGTTGCTAATAAAAAATTGTAATTTTTCTGCTATGTTTCTCTTATTCAATGATTGTGAGTTTGGTTCGCATTATGTCTTCTGTCATTTATATTTTCTGTGATGAAAGAGAATAGTGAGGGCACATGAAATATATGCCAACCATCTAAAACACTTCAATAATCCATCAAAATATAACCAAAATAGTACTTGAGATTGATGTTTGATGTTATAATGTTGCATGAAAATGAACCCTAGATTCCTTGTTCCCCAAAATCAAACCTCCAAGTCTTCACACAATAATTCTCCTAGAGTCCTCACATGACACACTTCCAAAACAAACCTTCTATCTAAAACAATACCTTCCAATTGGAAGAAACAAAAGGATAATGGTAAGAAGAAGACCACTCCTCCAAATCCATATCTGAAACTTCGATATTCCCATTTGAAAATGTAGAAAAATCCCACTCGCTTTGCACCATCCCATCCTACTAGGGATAATAAGTAATGACTCCTACAGGATATAACAAATAACATGACAGAGTACCCATATAGTCCTTTGCAAATGCATGTTTTATATGTGATGCCACTTATTAGGATGTTTATAATGGTAATTTAATAAGAATGGGGGTGATAAGAATAAGGGAGGTTGAAAACTACCTCTTCCTCCCTATTTTTCCACATACAACCAAGAGATAAAGAGAAATCCTTATTGACCATTACATCTACTAATCGATTAATGTCTTTGAGGACATGAAATAATTTAACTTCCTTAAAAAATACTTCTAACAAGGTGTGACACAACAATCTATTGAGATGAGGGTCTTTAGGGAGAGATTTGTAGACGAAGTGATGTATGACTATGATCCAATCTCCAATCATTATAATCTTCTCTTGCCTTCATTCTTCATTATCCAATCTTGTAGTCCAATGGCCAAATATTCAACTTAATTATTAGATATTTTGCTAATTCTCCAAGCATAATTATAGACATAATTCCCCTTAAAAAGTAATCTCATATATTTTTTATTGTGATTTAATCATAACTATAATGACCAGAGCTATGAAATATATATATTACCAACCCTCAATATTATATTATAACATTATTTAGAATAATCAATTAATATGTCCTTGCATATTATCAATTAAGTTGTGACCTAATGTCTTGAAAAAGAGCTTCATACCATCATTTAGAAGAAATGTTCTTGGATATAATCAACTGAGTCAAGAGGTAATGTCTTAAGAAAGAAATGATTAGGATAAATAGACTCTTAAATCACTCTCTAAAACTCCATTGTGCAACACCTTGCTAGCAATGGTTGAGAAGGAAATAACCACAATGTTGTAGTTAAATATTCCATAAAACAACATTATGCAAACAAAAGTCTCATATTCATAATTCCTTTATGCAAAGAAACTACTTTTATGCTCGTGCTCATTGATGAAATCGCGCCTATTCACAGGCAGAGATATTGAGATCGAGATCGTGGTTAGAGAGAGATCGGGAAGGGCACAGGGAGAGAGCTCACAAGCGGAAAGGTTAGAGAGAGCTCATGGAGGGCACCGGGAGAGAGCTTGTGGAGGGCACCAAGAGAGACATCTCATGGAGGGAATCGGCCAGGAGAGAGAGCTCACGGAGGGCACCGGTCAGGAGAGAGATCTCACGAAGAGAATGGTAAGTTGTTGAATTTACTTTTCTGTATTCTCATAAAATTCCTTAAGGTGATTAGTGATGTCTTGAATCACTGTGAATGTGGAGGATAATAGTGGCATCCATGTTCAACATTCCCAAATTACGTAGAGCTTCCATTTGATATTGAACCAGTGAAAAGGGCCCTTGATTCTATGCCATCCAAATCTTATCATCATGAAGAAAAATTTATAACCTTAATATTATGATGGTGCATGAGACATCGATGAAAGGAGAAAACACCAAATGTTGGAAAGCATGTTGGATCACAAATGTTGGAAACCATGTTGACAATTTTATAATTTTTTCATCATTGATCCCATCAGGGTTGTTGAACAGAGTTTTGAGAAGATATACCCCTTCCTCGCCAATCTCTTGAAACTTTTAAACCCTAGTTCCATCTACCTTGCTAATTTTCCAAATTGTATTGGAGGATTTCCTCGTGTTGGCATGGTTGTGGAAGAACTTGGTATTCTCGTCCCTTTTCTCTAGCTAGGTGAGCCTGCTTTTCCACCTCCAATATATTGTTCCCCAATCTAAAATAACTTGTTTGGCATACTCCACCAACTTTAGTTCATGTATCTCATGTTCTACAAACACACCAATGTTGTTATTTAGATAAATATGCTCAATGTGTCTTTCTATGGGTACCAGGTCCTCTACATAATTACTATATTTTTATTTACCCCTTTCAAATATAGCTTGTTTAATCTTCTATAGATTCTTGTCGCACTGGCACATATTTGTTTAATTCAACAATGAATCAAATCTGACCTATTCCTTTTTAACAATATTTTAAGATTCTTAAATACAACTAGTGAGAAATGAATTTGTGGGGTTTAGGTGGATTTTTATCCCCGACTTATATTTNGATGGTGGTGTTCTTAACCTGGAGGTTGAGCTTATTGTAACCGGGGTGCTATCATGGTCACAACAGATTAGATATCTCTGCCATAATAAAGGAGGTCGAGTTTTCTTAAGAAATTTGTGGGTCCTTATCCCCAACCAATTGTTGTGAGTTTGGGAACACATTACCTAAATATAGAAGGGAGAATCTCTTGTGGGAATAGATAAACTCCATTGCTGGATGTATTTCAAATTACAGGGGCCGAGTTCTTGTTCATAGAAGATGGATTTTGGGTTCAAGGGACAATTTTCCCCTTGCTGGGTAGTGACACATTCATTGGGGGTTTGATTTATCTTGTTTGGGGATGAATTGTCATTTCTGGGTCAATTTCTAAGGGAGGAAGAGGTCCTGAGCCTTGCTGGGCACATTTTACATATAGAGGAAGGCACAAAACTCCCTTGATAACTCAAATCGTGGATTGGAAGGTTATCCTAGGTGGCTGATAGGTGATTCTAATAGTTATTACAACAAAAACAAAGTTCACTTCTCCTAGCAGCTAGATGATCCATCAGCATTGTATAACATGCCCAAATTTGTGAGTATTGTTGCTAATAAAAAATTGTAATTTTCTGCTATGTTTCTCTTATTCAATGATTGTGAGTTTGGTTCGCATTATGTCTTCTGTCATTTATATTTTCTGTGATGAAAGAGAATAGTGAGGGCACATGAAATCTATGCCAACCATCTAAAACACTTCAAGAATCCATCAAAATATAACCAAAATAGTACTTGAGATTGATGTTTGATGTTATAATGTTGCATGAAAATGAACCCTAGATTCCTTGTTCCCCAAAACCAAACCTCCAAGTCTTCACAGAATAATTCTCCTAGAGTCCTCACATGACACACTTCCAAAACCAACCTTCTATCTGAAACAATACCTTCCAATTGTAAGAAACAAAAGGATAATGGTAAGAAGAAGACCACTCCTCCAAATCCATATCTGAAACTTCGATATTCCCATTTGAAAATGTAGAAAAATCCCACTCGCTTTGCACCATACCATCCTACTAGGGATAATAAGTAATGACTCCTACAGGATATAACAAATAACATGACAGAGTACCCATATAGTCCTTTGCAAATGCATGTTTTATACGTGATGCCACTTATTAGGATGTTTATAATGGTAATTTAATAAGAATGGGGGTGATAAGAATAAGGGAGGTTGAAAACTACCTCTTCCTTTCTATTTTTCCACATACAACCAAGAGATAAAGAGAAATCCTTATCGACCATTACATCTACTAATCGATTAATGTCTTTGAGGACATGAAATAATTTAACTTCCTTAAAAAATACTTCTAACAAGGTGTGACACAACAATCTATTGAGATGAGGGTCTTTAGGGAGAGATTTGTAGACGAAGTGATGTATGACTATGATCCAATCTCCAATCATTATAATCTTCTCTTGCCTTCATTCTTCATTATCCAATCTTGTAGTCCAATGGCCAAATATTCAACTTAATTATTAGATATTTTGCTAATTCTCCAAGCATAATTATAGACATAATTCCCCTTAAAAAGTAATCTCATATATTTTTTATTGTGATTTAATCATAACTATAATGACCAGAGCTATGAAATATATATATTACCAACCCTCAATATTATATTATAACATTATTTAGAATAATCAATTAATATGTCCTTGCATATTATCAATTAAGTTGTGACCTAATGTCTTGAAAAAGAGCTTCATACCATCATTTAGAAGAAATGTTCTTGGATATAATCAACTGAGTCAAGAGGTAATGTCTTAAGAAAGAAATGATTAGGATAAATAGACTCTTAAATCACTCTCTAAAACTCCATTGTGCAACACCTTGCTAGCAATGGTTGAGAAGGAAATAACCACAATGTTGTAGTTAAATATTCCATAAAACAACATTATGCAAACAAAAGTCTCATATTCATAATTCCTTTATGCAAAGAAACTACTTTTATGCTCGTGCTCATTGATGAAATCGCGCCTATTCACAGGCAGAGATATTGAGATCGAGATCGTGGTTAGAGAGAGATCGGGAAGGGCACAGGGAGAGAGCTCACAAGCGGAAAGGTTAGAGAGAGCTCATGGAGGGCACCGGGAGAGAGCTTGTGGAGGGCACCAAGAGAGACATCTCATGGAGGGAATCGGCCAGGAGAGAGAGCTCACGGAGGGCACCGGTCAGGAGAGAGATCTCACGAAGAGAATGGTAAGTTGTTGAATTTACTTTTCTGTATTCTCATAAAATTCCTTAAGGTGATTAGTGATGTCTTGAATCACTGTGAATGTGGAGGATAATAGTGGCATCCATGTTCAACATTCCCAAATTACGTAGAGCTTCCATTTGATATTGAACCAGTGAAAAGGGCCCTTGATTCTATGCCATCCAAATCTTATCATCATGAAGAAAAATTTATAACCTTAATATTATGATGGTGCATGAGACATCGATGAAAGGAGAAAACACCAAATGTTGGAAAGCATGTTGGATCACAAATGTTGGAAACCATGTTGACAATTTTATAATTTTTTCATCATTGATCCCATCAGGGTTGTTGAACAGAGTTTTGAGAAGATATACCCCTTCCTCGCCAATCTCTTGAAACTTTTAAACCCTAGTTCCATCTACCTTGCTAATTTTCCAAATTGTATTGGAGGATTTCCTCGTGTTGGCATGGTTGTGGAAGAACTTGGTATTCTCGTCCCTTTTCTCTAGCTAGGTGAGCCTGCTTTTCCACCTCCAATATATTGTTCCCCAATCTAAAATAACTTGTTTGGCATACTCCACCAACTTTAGTTCATGTATCTCATGTTCTACAAACACACCAATGTTGTTATTTAGATAAATATGCTCAATGTGTCTTTCTATGGGTACCAGGTCCTCTACATAATTACTATATTTTTATTTACCCCTTTCAAATATAGCTTGTTTAATCTTCTATAGATTCTTGTCGCACTGGCACATATTTGTTTAATTCAACAATGAATCAAATCTGACCTATTCCTTTTTAACAATATTTTAAGATTCTTAAATACAACTAGTGAGAAATGAATTTGTGGGGTTTAGGTGGATTTTTATCCCCGACTTATATTTNGGATATAACAAATAACATGACAGAGTACCCATATAGTCCTTTGCAAATGCATGTTGTATATGTGATGCCACTTATTAGGATTTTTATAATGGTAATTTAATAAGAAGGGGGTTGATAAGAATAAGGGAGGTTTCAAACTACCTCTTCCTCCCTATTTTTCCACATACAACCAAGAGATAAAGAGAAATCCTTGTCGACCATTACACCTACTAATCGATTAATGTCTTTGCGGACATGAAAGAATTTAACTTCCTTAAAAAATACTTCTAACAAGGTGTGACACAACAATCTATTGAGATGAGGGTCTTTAGGGAGAGATTTGTAGACCAAGTGACATATGACAATGATCGAATCTCCAATCATTATAATCTTCTCTTGCCTTCATTCTTCATTATCCAATATTGTAGTCCAATGGCCAAAGATTCAACTTAATTATTAGAGATTTTGCTAATTCTCCAAGCATAATTATAGACATAATTCCCCCAAAACTTATTCCCCTTAAAAAGTAATCTCGTATATTTTGTATTGTGATTTAATCACAACTATAATGACCATAACTATGAAATATATATTACTAGCCCTCAATCTTATATTATAACATTATTTGGAATAATCAATTAAGATGTCCTTGCATATTATCAATTAAGTTGAGACCTAATGTATTGAAAAAGAGATTCATACCATCATTTAGAATAAATGTTATTGGATATAATCAACTGAGTCAAAAGGTAATGTCTTAAGAAATAAATTATTAGGAGAAAGAGATTCTTAAATCACTCTCTAAAACTCCATTGTGAAATACCTTGGTAGAAATGGTTGAGAACGAAATAACCACAAGGTTGTAGTTAAACATTCCATAAAACAACATTGTGCAAACAAAAGTCTCATATTCACAATTCCTTTATGCAAAGAAACTAATTTTATGCTCACGCCCATTCATGAACTCGCACCCATTCACAGGAGAGATATCGAGCTTGAGATCATGGTTAGAGAGAGCTCACGGAGGGAACAGGGAGAGAGCTCACAAGCTGCAAGGTTAGAGAAAGCTCACGGAGGGCGTTGGGAGAGAGCTTGTGGAGGGCACTGAGAGAGAGAGCTTGTGGAGGGAACTGGCCAGGAGAGAGAACTCACAAAGGGCACCGACCAGGAGAGAGAGCTTGTGACGAGAATGATAAGTTGTTGAATTTACTTCTTTTTATTCTCATAAAATTCCTTAGGGTGATTAGTGATGTCCTGAGCTTGGAATTCATTGTGAATGTGGAGGATAATAGTGGCATCCATGTTGACCATTCCAAAATTTCATAGAGATCCCATTTGATCTTGAACTAGTGAAAAGGGCCCTTGAGTCTACGACATCCAAAGCTTATACTCTTGAAGAAAAAATTATAACCCTAATACTATGACAGTGCATGAGACAACGATGAAAGGAGAAAACACCAAATGTTGGAAAGCATGTTGGATCACAAATGTTGGAAAGCATGTTGACAATTTTATAATTTTTGCATCATTGATCCCATCAGGGTTGTTGAACAGATTTTTGAGAAGATCTACCCCTTCCTCGCCAATCTCCTAAAAATTTCAAGCCCTAGTTCCATCTACCTTGCTAATTTTCCAAATTGCATTGGAAGATTTCCTCATGTTGGCATGGTTGTGGAAGAACTTGGTATTCTCATCCCTTTTCTCTAGCCAAGTGAGCCTACTTTTCCACCTCCACTATATTGTTCTCCAATCTAAAATAACTTGTTTGGCATACCCCACCAACTTTAGTTCATGTATCTCATGTTCTACAAACACCCCAATGTTTTTATTTATATAAATATGCTCAATGTGTCTTTCTATAGTTACCAGGTCCTCTACATAATTACTATATTTTTCTTTACCCCTTTCAACTATAACTTGTTTAATATTCTATAGATTCTTGTCACATTGGCACATAATTGTTTCATTCAGCAATGAATCAAATCTGACCTATTCCTTTCTAACAATATTTTAAGATTCTTATTCAACAACTAGTGAGAGATGAATTTGCGGGGTTTAGGTGGATTTTTATCCCCGACTTATATTTGCAAAAAGATGGAATAATGGTCAAATCAGTCATTCATGCTACCCATTTTCTAAATTTATCTACAAACCCAACAATGTCTTCACTCACCAAAAACCAACAAAAAATCTCATGGAGATCCCATCTTCACTCAACTTGATGTTTCTCTTAGTGGGTGATGATTTTACTAGTTCAATGTTAATAAGGTTCCTTTCCTCTCTGTAGTGGGTAAAATATCTTTCCAATTAATCCATTCCATCACTATCATCCCAAACCTCTACATGTTTTATAATTAAATTCAAATCGCCTCCCAATATCACATCATTCCATTTAATAGTTTCCATTTCAAATAATGTATCATTATGATCTTCTTGTTATTATGAGGTCCATAAACATTTAACACGAATATAATCTCATTCAATTGTAATGAATATGATTCAATCCACTAGATATTTAAATAGCTTTCATTTATTTAAACATAAGTTCCTATTCCAAGCCATGGTGATACCACCCAAGTGACCTTATGCATCGAGAACCACAGAATTCCAATGTTTAAAACCCCCTTCAAAATCCTAATCACTATGGAACTATATACCATAGTTTCCTAAAGAATAATGATGTATTGCTTATGAAAAACTCCCTCCAAGGGTGCCTACTCCCTCCCAACTAACTCCCCAAATCTCCTAACCCTCCTTCAATGTTAGGTTCTAGTTTGGCTATAGATGCCTTCATGGGAGATCTCAGAGCATACCTAGGGTTCTTTCTTCCACCCATAGATTATGAGATTGAATCACTAGAGGTAGTGAGTGAACCCAATTGGCTATATATCCTTCCTCGATGATTCCCTTTGAAAGGATTGAGCCTGTAATTACCCCCACATATATGTTAACATCTTGCTTGTTCTTGAGAGGCTTACAGTAGGGGTTGGGAGACTTTCCACAATCATCGATACAATTTAATATTCAAGTAGTTTAGGTGAGTCCTTGTAGGTTAGATTCATTGTTTCCATGATACAAAATTGTTCATATTGAGCCAAGTTGAGAATTGAAGAATCCAAATAATGGTTATGCGAAAATAACATGCTTGATACAAGTTCCTTTAACTAGTTGTTTTAGTGGCTTGATGGTCCTTCTCCAATTTTATTTGTAATTTCCACATTAGTAAGAGTCGAATTAAGTGATCCTCGAGTATCATTTAATTCCAAACCCTTAAATTGGTCTTCTATAGTTTCATCTAATGAGAGTTTTTTAGCGCTTCGGCCACTACCCTTCACTCCATTCTTATCATTCACTTCTTCCCCCCCCTTAAAGTTTATAATTTATGGCTTCCAACCTTCTTCCATTTAACTTGAGGTTGGAATAGGGTGCATTTCTTCTTCATGTACTCTTTTTATGCATTACATTGTAATGGAACATTTTTGTAGTCTGATATTTGAATAAAGAAAAAATTTCCATATACAATCTCCATGATATCCAAAGTCCCTCCTTCAAAATGATCTCCATACAAATTCACGCTATCACCCCTTGCACTTACAGTTTGGCTCATTCATTAATCTCAATAAAAAAATTGATTGAGTTTCAAATTTTCTCTCATATGTTTGACATCCAAAATTCATTGGGGAGGCTAGGAAGTTTGACCCATACAGGTTTAGCTATTGAATCCTCCTTCATTGGGTTGATGTATGGGTTCCACAAGTCAAGAATTAAGAAACTATTACTCTAGAACAATTTTCCTTGCAATATTTCTCCCTATCTCTATCTAATTTGAAAGGGAAGGTGATCCTTCCTTTTGCATGCATAATAAAAGATGGAATGTAACACAAACATTTCATATAGGAGTCCTTAAACCTATTTCACACATAAGTTTTTGAAATATATCTTCCATGGAATTTACCAACTAGGGAAAGAGGTCGATACTACAAAACTTATTCTAGATAGATATCTTCTCCCATGATTAGTTTGGTCTCCCTATTCTTCTTCTCAACACAATTTATTTTCAATTGTTTATTGTATGGATTTACTCCACTAGTACCCATGTTATCCTTACGATTTACATTCTCAAACCACTCTCCACAAAACCATAATGAAACCTCTTTACAAAACCCAATTTCATTCTCACTTTAAACAATATTATGGTGATTGTCATAGTCCAAGGCCAATGCTTGTTTTCTATAAGGATAAGTTTTAGGTGTGAGCTAGGACAATGAACCAAGGGAAATTATTATTGCAACTCATGTCAAATAGAGTGATGATTTCACTAAGGGATTTCCCAACAAGCTTTTCAATTCAATGTTGATAACATTACATACTAGTATTGAGCATCTGCCTCTTGTAATAGGTTTGTGTGAGTGAGGACTTCCATATTGAGTAGTCTCTTGACTTGATAACTCAGGTATCTCATCATTGATCCTATTATTTGCAAATGGGGCCCCATGTTACATGAATTTCCTATCCCAAATTCTCAATCAAAACAACCCCCCATCTTAGTAGTAGTTAGAATTCAGGTCAATTATGAGTAGGCACAAAATTTCACGATGCAAGGAGGATCAACCAAAATTTCACGATTGCATACCCTCATTTTATATTAGTTTTTGTAGTGAAGAGGAAGAGGATATAAGCTCCATTGTATATATGCTTTCACTATTTTTTTTTGTTGATGTAAATATTATTTTATAAATACATGACGTATTTTTCAGAAAAAAAAGTAGGCTCTTTTTTTCTTCTAATGTTGTTGTAGATTATGTAGTGGGAAAGTCTCTGCAAATTTTAGTAATGTCCAAGAGCAATGGAATTTTGAATGAATACAGATCGATGATGTTTTTTTGATGTCATTTTTCAATTTTGTTTATGAATTTTTGAATTTTGTGGATGTAGATGAGTTTTAGCTATATGCACTCTGATAGCAAGCAATAAGGTTCTGTGCATCAACTGGTGTTAGAACAGAGGAAGCCTAAGGTTGAAGATAATTCTAGCAAAGAGTGAAGGGGTTGGGTAGAATTGTTTGAGAGAAGCAACATGTCAATTTTGATAGAAGTTGCAATGTAGAATGGTGGGATGAGGATATTCCTACGAGAAGAGGTTGAGGAAGACCTAGAAATGAAAATGTTGGTGAATACGTTCTAGAAATGTTGAGAGTGTTAACAACATTGGATGCCATAGAAGATCCCATAGAACAAGAATAACAAAAAATGTGTTTGATGAGAGTGAAGATGATGGAGAAGTGAAAGTTGCAAGAGAAGAACTAGGAGAAGAAAGTTCCCTAGAGGAAAGAATGAAGGGATCCATAACAAGTTTGGGAGGTAGACCTAGACATGGTACCCCTCTATATTGTGGAAATATGAATCTAGAGTTGATGGATTGAATTAAAGAGATGAAAAAATGTTTTGATTGCAAGGGAATTGAAGACCTTAGAAGAGTGACATTGCTCTATGATCACAATTCTATACTTAATGTCAGTGATGAATGTGCTTTGAATGCTGGTATTTATTCATTTACTCTTTGGCACTGTTGGCACATTTTGAACGAGCACCTTTTACATAAAATATTTTCATTATTGTGTGGAATATTCTAAATCTTATTAGTGAACCTATGATAAACACTCTCTACTATGAATCTTCCAACCTAAGAGGAATCTGGAGTTGATCAATTGCTTAAATGATCTCCACAGAGAAAAAGAGACATTCTTGCTCAGACAATGTAGCTTAACACCTCCTTAAGGAGTTTGATGAAACCCTTGCATTTGTGAAAGGAGAGATATTGAGGGGAAGAATGTGTTGAATGGTCCATGCTCCCATTGAGATTGAGGTTCAAGGAGAAGAGCTTGGGGTAGTAGAGGCATTAGGGTAGTAGAGCCGATAAAGGGACCACATGAAAAGCCCCACAACTTCTCTACGGGGCGACCTTTGGAGTGGCTATGATGAAACCTTGATAGGCCATGGAGAGATGAATGGAATTCTGTTCTCAAGCAACATTATTACTCCTATTATGTTTTCCTTGCTAATTATATCATTTTTTGCTAAAAAAAAACAAAAAAAGTAATTTCCAGTATGTGTTGTGTGGTATAGATCTAGTTGCCTTTCTTCCAACCAAGCTAGATAAAGCAAAGTTGGGGCAAGGAAGTGGTTAGATTTATGGGGTATACATAAATATCTTTGAATCAAAGACAACTTACCAAGTCATGAGGCTTTAATGAATTCTCCTTCAACTTCCTCCATCCAGGTAAACATTTTTCTAGTTCTAAGTTCGAATGGAGCTTTAACAAAAATTGGGTATGCAATAAAATTTTGCAAAATTATGATAGGAAGAAAGATACAGAAGTGCATTGGGCTGGGTGGAAGCACACATAGATTTTCCCCATCTGTAGGTTTTGTGTTCTGATCTTCGCCATATACCTGGCCTTCGCACTCCCTGTGACGCAGTGAGAAAAATCACGACCACACTACCTCCACCTTGTCACGCTCTCCTGCTCTCAGGATCGATCAAAATCCCTTTTCTGCTGAGCTGAGGCAGCTCTTTAGATTCCTGAGTGGAATCTCTGCTCAAATACCCAATCCATAGGTATTCCTCCTTTCCTCTACACAGCCTCTGGCACTTGCCGTGAACAATTTCCCCATAGGAAACTATTATCGAGCTTTGGGGTTTCGAGCTTCCTGATGTCGAGAGTTTCTCACCTCTCCAATCCCCGATTGCCGATGAGATCCTTCTCTATGAACTATCCCTCCTAGCCAATCTCCCACCATATGACCAATGTCTCTATGACCGTGGCCTTACCTCCTTTCGAGGCTACTCCTATCGAAGTTTTGGGGTTTCAAATGTCGTAAGTCACAAATCCTCAGGACTCACGATTTTTCGATCCCCGATATGCGCCTTTCCCAAGCTTTAGCCCCTTCCGGCTACACAATGGTGCATGAGACCTGCTACCATATGACCGCAGTCATACACTCCTGTTAGGGTTTTGGACTTTTCAATGTCGCTGTGTAGTCATTCTCTGGATCCGCGATCCTCCGATTTCTGATGCGCTTTAGCCCTCCCGGCTAAGCCCTAGCCAATGTGACCTCTATCCCGTGACCACAATCTTATCCCATCGGGGCTACGGGGTTCGTGAGTTTGAAATGCACAAACTCCTTTCTCCCGGGATCTATGATATCCCGATAGCCGATGTGGGATGCCAGCTGTCCTCCTCGCCGACTCCTCTGGGGTCCACCTCCGTCACGATTGGAAAATTGTGTATCGCGATTTCGCGATTCCATCTGTCAATGTTCACGGGGCTCGTGAAACTCCGATTCCCAATCCTCCGATGAAGTCCCTTGTCGAGCTTTCCCTGGTGGTGCTCGATCACTGCCACATGTCCTTCCTCAGACAAACAGTTGAGATCCCGTCGTTGTTTCGCGACTGCTACTATCTCAGTTCTTACGACCTCAGGAATGTCGATTTCTCAATGGTCGATATCTCGATAACGCCTTCCTATCAGGACTTATCCTCTATCTATGAGAGCTTAAACCCCATGCATCTTCTACCGATCCGACGACTGTCAGTGGTCCTGATCCAAAACTGACGGCTCAGATCTCGACTTCCTGTGCGCTCCACCTATGCGCCTCCTGGACGTAAAATTTCAACGGTCGAGAATCTGTCGGTCTATCTAACGGCTGTTGTTGCTCCTTCCTGAGCTTCCTGCGCTTTTGTCCTACCTTGGGAGAATTTCCAAGGTTCCTACGGCCTCGACCTTTGTTGTTCCTCTCTGCGAGCTCCTCGACTTCGAGCCTCGCTGAGCATATGAAATGCTGCCCTTCCTGAGCTTTTGTCTTCTTTTGAATCCTTAAAGGATTCTTTCGACTCCTACACTCCTACAGAGTCTTCAGATGCACTTGCTGGTGCTACCCCTTCTGAGCTTCTTACACGCTCAGACCCCTTGGGGGATTTTGTCCCTCTTCTCCCTCAGATGGAGAATTTGACGCCTTCCTGGCTGTCCTGTTGTTCAAGCAACTAAATTGCTGAGTCCTTCTGGGTGTTCAGCAACCCAGTAAAAGTCCCTCAGTGGACTCTTCTTTCAGCTCTATAACTCAAAGAGTTCTTTCCTCTCTTCTGTGCCTACCTACACACTAACTCGATGCCCTCCTGGC
>JZKD02S0829275.1:25613-60497 GCA_000966675.3 Picea glauca
ATAAACCTCCAAGAGGAAGATACAATCCTCCAATATCAAGAGAGAGTTGAACTCTCCATCCTTGTCCCTTCCTTCCACCCAAGAATATATGAGAGATAATAAAACTTTACATTAAGTCATCACCATCAACCAATCATCATATAGAACCTAATAATGCTTCCTGAGACTTCTTCAATTTCTGCAATTCTTCAATTCTTGGAGTAATACGATCCTATAGATAATATTACTCAATGTATTCTCTGAAACTTCTTCAATTCTCACTCCTTGAATCCTCCCCAAAAAGAGGTTATAGAAAGAATGGTAGACTTTATTCAATTCTGGTCTATTCAGGAGAGTGAACTTGCAAAGAATGCCCCGTTCTCAATAATTAACATCCGATTCTGAAACACACACACACAAAACTAAAGTCCATAATATTTCCAATGAAATTTGTCCCACTTCATTTGGATTCTTGATGAATAAGTTATGACTATTTTACCCGAAACACTTGTTTATTGACTAGCTTTAGGACTGGTCACAAACCCTATCTTCCACAGAGTGTATCTCAATAATTATAGTGAATAAAGATCTGAAATTTTTACCAGAGGTACCTTGATATGTTGTCTCAATACCATAGCGATTTCACCATCTGAATCGTTCTAGAAAAAAAGTTATATAAAAAATGGTAAGATGACCTGAAAATAACATACCTTAGAACACATCACCAAAATACTTCATCCTCCCTTGAAATCCGGCCTTCTTTTCTTCTTATTTCCTATAAAATTCGACTTGTATCAAATGAATGTATAATGATGTTTATTTATACCATTTATGTCACTTCCTTTTAATATTAGGTCCGACCTGACACTTTCTTATTTTGTAATTCTTTTCTTTACTTATCTTCAGGGCCTACATGTACTTCCTTCTTCAATTCACTTTGTCATCTTCAAAAATTCATTTCTCCTCAACCATGAGGATCCACGTGACGTTCCACATACCACGGGAAACAACATGATTTATACTATCCATCCATGGGTGTTGTATCTACATGTGCATTTTTCTTCATGTCCAAATACCTTCATCAATCTTGTGGTCCAAAACCCATGACTAGGGTTGACATCAATGACAACAACCAATCTTCCAACAAACTCCACAAATACCTCTGGCTACACCTATAGTTGACCCAAAGAACATAATCAAGAAGGGAAAATATTCGCAATAAAGTTTTTTTGCTGTTGTATCAGGTACTTATAGTCAGTTGCCTGATTCCATTCTTAAAACACTAGTTGTTATATCAAGTAATCCTCCTTTACCTTTTGCTGAAGTTTCTAAGAATTTGGATTTTAAAAATTTTCCTGTTGAATACTCCTCTTTTGACCCAGAATTGAAAGAAGAAAATTTTGAAATCGTTGCCTCTCTTGATATTGTGAAGTGGTTCAGACTTGAGAGTCTTGAAGATTTTCCTACCTTAGGCTTTGATACTCATACTCCTATTAAAATTTATGTAGCCAAAGAGGATGAAATCTCATCTCCCTTGTATCCTATACCATCTTCTTCCAAGACTTAGCCTTCTACTATGAAAACCGAAATCCCTCCTTCCTACATTCCTTTCTCTCCTAAGCTGCACACAGTCAAATCTCCTTCTCCTCCTTGCTCTCCTAGAGTTCAAAATCTAATGGAAGGTGCTAACCCTCCTAGAAATAGGATGGATGCCATAGCGGTTGCTAGGTATGCCCCTCTTATCTTAACTCAACCTATGAATGTTCTCCCTGCTAGAGACTACCTAAAATACATGCCCAAATTCACAAGAGAAGAAGACAAATTGTTGAAGAACATCTTGTTGCCTTTTATAGTTATGAAGACAATCTAAACATTGAGAATGAGGATGTGTGGATGAGATTCTTTGTCCAAAGCCTTGATGGTGAGGCTAGGAAATGGTTTACGAGTTTGACTCATGGATCCATTGCTGGGATTGAAGATTTAGATGATGCTTTCTTGAGACAGTGGGGGGATAAAAAATATTGTTTGTATTATTTCACAAAATTTGGATCCCTAAAGAGGAAAGAGGGAGAATATTTCTCTGACTTCTATAAAAGATTCATTAAAATGTACAATAAGATCCCTGCTGAGATAAAGCCTACAAAAACCTCTACCAAGATCACCTATGTCAATGCTTTTGACCCTGAGTTTTTCCTTCTACTAAGAGAAAGAAGATCTACCTCCTTAGATCATATGCAAGATGCATCATTGGAGGTAGAATCTAACATAGTGGCATTTGACAAACTTAGGGGAAAATCTAATAGGGACAAGAGAAAAAATAGAGCTGAAGCTTCAACCTCTAATTCTGATGTTGTCCATCCTCAAGTTGATGAACTTACCAAATTAGTAAAATCTCTTTCTGCTGAGATGGAGAAGTTAAATCTTGAAGGAAAAAAGACCTATAGAAATACACAAAATATTGATAACAGAGGTAACTTCAGAAAACCAAATAATGCTCCTCAGATCCTTCCAAGAGATCCAAGAAACAGAGATAGGGATGATAAAAAATTCCAAACTCCTTTACAAAACAACCTTGTTGCTGATGAAAAAGGAGAGGGTGAAGAAACTGATCCCGAGATCCATTGCCTAGGTGACACCTCTTCACCCCCCCCAATTGAATCAATCTACATATGAGGAATCCCTAATAGATAATCAAATAAATGAATTGAGTAAGGGAGAGAAGGAAAAATAAAATCCTAATAGATATAATCTGAGATCTAAAAATAAAGAGGAAAAGACTGATTCTTCTGATCAGCCCACTAAAATAGAAAATTATGCCAAGATTGTGGCAATTGGAAGCAAAGAAAAAAATGCACAAAGCCCTCAATCTTTGATCAAGAACCCTACCCCAGAAGTCAAGGAGATTATGAAATCTTCATCTTCTTTCAGTTTTGAAATTGAGATTCAAAAAATCAAAATTCATGTACCTTTTTTGGAGCTGATAAAAAATGAGGAATTCAAAAAGTATATTTCCAAAATGTTGTAGCCTGAACCCTCCTCCAATTCCACTGGTTCAGTCAACCTTCAAGATGAAAATCCAGCAGTCATCTTAGGACCTTTGATAGAATATAGAGATGATTCATCCCCTCCCTTCTATACATCACTAAACATTCATGAGAAGGTGTTGCATAACTGCTTGATGGACTCAGGGGCATCTCACAATCTCATGCCAAAAACAATCATCGATGAACTTGGATTAGAAATCACAAAAACTTACCATGACTTATATTATTTTGACTCTAGGAAAGTGAAGTGTCTTGGGGTCATCAAAGATCTGGTTGTGACCTTGTTTCAGTTGCCCATGAAAAGTGTGGTCATGGATATTGTGGTGGCTGATGTCCCCCTTAAGTTTGGTATGCTCTTGTAAAGATATTGGATAAAAAGACTAGAGGGAACCTTGCATATGGACCTTACATATGCTACCATTCCTGTGTTTGGGGGGGATCATAGAAGGATTTACAGGGAAGTTTAGTTGGCCTACATTATCAGTGATGAAGGAAACCCCACCAACCATCCTATTTTTTCACTTGATACTGATTTGGGACCCAGTATATTGCAACTCACTGATGTTCCTGAACCTCCTCTTGAAATCATAAAATATTCCATTACTTTTTGTGAAGATTCTCCTTTAACTACCTCAGTTTGGAAGATGTTTTTTGATGGAGCCTATTCTAAGGAAGGTGTTGGTTCCGGAGTAGTTTTTGTTTCACCTACTCAAAAGACCATATCTTTGTCCTACAAGATAGAATTTTAAACTACCAACAATGTGGCAAAGTATGAAGCTCTTGTTTTGCATTTGAGGGCTGCAAAAGACTTGGGGATTGAAGAACTATCAATGTTTGGGTATGCTGAATTAATTGTCCATCAAATAAAAAATCTATATCAAGATAAGCACCCTGGGCTAAGGACTTATAGAAATGAAGTTTGAGATCTTGTTGATAGTTTCTTCTTAGATTTCAATATCACATTTATTCCAAGAGAGGAGAACACCATGGTTGATTCTTTGGATGTTTTAGCAAGTAATTTCAGAATCCCTTTTCCACCTAAACTCAAGTATGATGTGGAAGTGAAATATAGATCCTCTATACCTGAAAATGTCAAACATTGGAAGGTTTTTGAGGATGATCTTGAGATCAAAATATTTTTTGAGATTGTTGACGAGTTTTTTGCATTACATATTGATCAAGATCATGATTATGAAAATAACCCTCATGTTGATGTTTTTCTAAATAAAATTTCTCATCATCATATTGTTCAATTTCCAAGTAACAATATTCCAAAATTACTTGTTCCTTTGGAAATATTGTTTGACATAAATGATGTTGATGTAAAGGTTAAAGGTTCAACTGATGATGCCAATGTAACTGAATGCGATGTGGGTACAGAGAAGGATCCAAAATATGTCAAGTTGTCTAGCAACTTGTCAAGGGAACAAAGGGCTGAATATGTTGAGATGTTAAAAGAGTTTGTTGATGTGTTTGCCTGGACATATGAAGATATGAGAACATACGACACAAGAATCATTGAACATAAGATTCCTTTGAAGGAAGAGACCAACCCATTTAGGAAAAAGATGAGACAAATAAATCCTATGATGTTGCCTATTTATGGAAAAAGAGGTAAAAAATATTTTGGATGCCAAGATGATCATTCCTTTGAGATATTCTGAATGGTTGGCCAACTTGGTCCCAGTGAGAAAGAAGAATGGAGAAATAAGACTTTGTGTCGATTTCAAAAATTTGAATAGAAGCTCTAAGAAAGATAATTACCCCTTGCCAAAGATGGAGCACATATTACAAAGGGTGACAGGTGCATCTAGGATGTCTATGATTGATGGATTTTCTGTCTACAATAAGATCTTTGTCTTTCCTGAAGATAGAGATAAGACAACCTTCACTACTCCTTGGGGTACATTCATGTACACTAAAATGCCCTTTGGATTGATGAACGCAGGAGCGACCTTTCCGCGACCCATGGACATTTCCTTTATTGGGGAGAAGAACAAGTTTGTAGTCATTTATTTGGATGACATAGTAGTGTTCTCACAATCTGATAAAGAACATTATCATCATTTGAAAAAGGTCTTCTTGAAGTGCAAAAAATTTGGTCTCTCTCTAAATCCTAAAAAGTCATTGTTTTCCATGAAGGAGGGGAAATTATTGGGGAACATTATATCAGATGAAGGGGTAAGGATTGATTCAAGCAGAGTAGAATATATCCAGAACTTATCTCTTCCTAGATCCAAAAAGAAGTTCAGTCTTTCTTGGGAAAGAATTTTTTTTTGAGAAGGTTTGTTTCAAATTTTGTTGAATTGGTAAAGTATATTACAACCATGCTAATGAAAGGAAATGAAATCAAATGGATTACCAAGTCTCGAAATTCCTTTTATAAAATAAAAAAATATTTGACTAAAGCACCTTTGCTCATCAACCCTAACTACTCCAAGGATTTTTTGATTTTTTCTTTTTCTTCATTTGACACAGTAGCAGTTGTTTTATTGAAGAAAAATGCAGAAGGGTTAGAGCAACCCATTGCCTTTTTCAATAGGGCATTGAGGGATGCTGAAATAAAATATGACATCATGGAAAAAAGGCCTATGCTTTGGTCAAATCTCTCAAGGATTTCAGATTCTATGTGATTCATTCAAAATTCATTGCATATGTCCCTTCAACCTCAGTGAAAGAGATTCTTATCCAGCCTGACATAGGCGGAAGGAGGAGAAAATGGATTGCCAAAATCCTTGAATTTGATCTTGAAATAAATCCCACCAAATTGGTTAAAGGCCAAGGTTTAGCTAGGTTGCTGGATGAATCAAATTGTAAAGATATGGGGGTTAATTTCATTAATATTATCTCAGAAAATCAGTAGGTTGAGTTGTCTGATAAAGGTTCTCAAGTCAACCCTCCATTGGTAGAATGCACTTGGTACAAGGACATTATATATTTTCTACATAAGTTGCAGCCTCCTAATGGTATGGAGAAAAACAAGGAAAGATATTTGAAGCTCAAATCAATCAAATACTATCTCATTGACCAAGTTTTGATTTGGAAATATCCTTTACGAGTGATTTTGAGATGTTTAGATCCATAGGAGGCCCAAAAGATTATGTCTGATTTTTATGACAGTTTATGTGGGGGTCATCACTTCTGGAGAACCACAACCTATAAGATTCTCAGAGATGGGTATTTTTGGCCTAGCCTTTTTACTGACGTTTGTGAAAATATTAGAGCTTGTGTCAAGTGCTAAAAGTTCTCTAGAAAGAAACAACTCAAGTATTTTCCACTGAAGCTCGTGGTAGCTTCAAGACCTTTTTAGCAATTGGGCCTAGATTTTATTGGGAAAATTCATCTTGCTTCAAGTGGTCAACATAGGTGGATCTTGACTACCACTGATTACTTTAGTAAGTGGATAGAAGCCATCCCTACAAGGAATGCCTCCCACAAGGTAATCATTGGTTTTCTTGAGGATATTATGGCAAGATTTGGTTGTCCGAACAGAATTGTTACTGATAATTCTGCATCTTTCAAGGCTAAACCATTGATCAAGTTTTGTGAACAGTATGGGATTACATTGATTCATTCTACTTATTACTACCCTGAAGGGACTGGATTGGCAAAGGCCTCTAACAGGAGCCTTATAAATATCATCAAAAGACTGTTAGAAGACAACAAGAAAGCATGGGATTCAAAGCTTAAATTTGATTTGTGGGATGCTAGAGTGACAACAAAAATATCTCTTGGTGTCTCTCATTTTCAGCTTGTGTATGGAGTTGAGGCTATGTTTCCTTCTCGACTTGCCTTGCCTATGGAAAAATTCTTCCAAGACTACCAAGGAGAACCCGATGATATGATCAGAAGAATACAACATCTTATAGAAGTGTAGTAGACTAGAGAGAAGCTACTGGACAAAGCACATGACCATCAACATAATATCAAGCAAGCCTTTGATAAGAAGGTAAGAAAAGAAGATTTCTAGCTGGGAGATCTAGTGCTCAAGTGGGATGCACCCAATCAAGACAAATGCAAGCATGGAAAATTTGAGGCCTTGTGGATTGGGCCCTTCAAAATTTCCGAGGTATTTTCAAATAACACTTATAAGTTGCAGAATTTGGAGGATTTTGAAGTTTTTGGTGGCCCGCTAAATGGGCATTTTCTGAAAAACTATTTTTCTTAAGCCATGAGTGGAATTCCATGCCATTGTAAATATCATTTTTTGTTTTATTTTTTATTCAATAAGTGACCCCATAGCCCTAGTATAAGGCACTGAAACTACTTGTTCTTGGCAGCCTGCAGGGAGCATGCCATCCCCTGTGGAGCCGATTTTATCACACTAAGTTTCCTTGGGTCTTTGATCACATAGGTTTAAATTTTTTATCCTTTAGACTTCAATTTTTCTTTACGTTTCCTTTTGTGATTTGCTTAGGTTAGCTTGAATAAAATAAAGGCTTGAGTGTTGGCTCATTTTTTGACCCTCACATAGATTTTTAGCCTAGGTTCATTTTCTTGGCTTGTGGTTTTGACTCACCTAATGAATTGACACTAAGAATAACCTATCCCATGACCTTCATGACTTGAAATGTCACTCTTTTCACTCATACCTTTCATCCTAGCCATGCTGTCCCTATGTCCGATTAAAGATGGTCAAATCATCCTTTTTAAAAAGAGTGTTGCCAACTCACTAGGAGTTTTTGTAGCGCACTCCTTGTCCTTAATTCCTTGTTATGATTCGTCATTATTTCACTGAGGTCATGTTCTACCTTGTTTTCAGCACCATGTTTCATTAAAATATGCATTCAAAGATTTGGTTTTAATGAGTTTGCTAACGGTTTCAAAGATTTAAATGTTATCAAACTTGGCATTGTTGAAACTGCCAGTTTAGACCATTTGCAGACAATGCTATGGGATCAACTGTTGAGGTGGATTTGGAAGCTAAGGTGGTCATGGTGATCTCCTAATTGGTTGCAGAGCCTCAATTTGTCATTACTCCTCCAGGTATTTTGTGGACTTCCTCCTTAGCATAACAAATTCGTGTGATAGTTGTTGCCTGAGTTTTGGTAGTGACCATATCTGCAAATCACTCCCTCCTTCATCCCTCTCCATCCATATTTACTCTCACACAGACTTGCAACCATTTTTCACCTGGTTTTCAATTATCAAGACACCCATTCATCTTTCTCCTAAGTGTTGAGTGCTCGTGAAAACACTTATTCCTTGTGTGCGCACTGCACTACCAAAATCATTGTTGAAACCTCGCTACATTTTCCCTGCTTCCTCTACTATTTGGATCAGAGTATTATTAGCCAGGTTTTCAAATACCATTGCAACAATTTTATTTTCACTATATTTTCATTGTTCATTTTGAGATCTACAGACAGTAAAGAGAGGGAAAATTGCATTTCTTCCCTTCCAAAATCCATCAAAACAATGTGAGTTAGAAGAGAATCCTAGGGAAAGATCAGCCATTTTTCACTGTCATTCTCCCATTGAAGTATGCTTTTGTTTTCTCTCCTGGACTTCACTGCACCATAGCCTTTGATCCCTTGTCTTGACCCATGGAGACACCTCAAAATAAGAAATCTCACAAGTGAGGCACTGTGCTAAAAAATGAACCCTTAGACATGCACTTATTTGATGCAGAGCCATTGGTTAGGGAAGTTTTTCAAAGGGTGGGATGCCTCTCTTTTTGTAAAAACATGTAGAGGAGACATCCTAAAGTGGCAAGACAATTTGCCTCACATTTTGATGGCCTTAAGACTAAGGTAGGAGATCTGGAGTTTTAGGTGTCTAAAGCCTCTATTGCAGCAACCACAAGGATTCCTGACACTGGGGATAGATGGTTTAAATATATGAATTTGAGTGTTACCTTCTCCAAGGACTTCCTCAAACGAGATTATCAGATTGACAACTTGTCCAAGGGAGTGCCTAGAAGTCATCTAGTTGAAGATTTTGACAAGATGTTGAAGATCATATAGAGATATTTCACATGTGAGGGAAGGTTTAATATGTTATACCAGTATCATATAATACTTCTTCTTCATTTTAATGGTAAAGATAAAATGAATATCCCTTTCTACTTGTTGAGGAGCATGAGAAAAATGTCTGACAGATTCCAAGCCAAATCCAAGGCCGTGGACACTAGTGTCTTTCACTTTGGATTGATCAGAATGTTGGTAATGGAAGAATTGAAGAAGAGGAACATTCCTTGTAAGAAGTTCATTGTTTCTGCTCGCATGAAGTTGGACACAGCTTCAATCCCTCAGTCAGAGATGAAAAGTCCTTTTCCATCTACTAGTGATGCTCCAGTAGGAACAAGCAAGAAAACAAAGGGTAAATCCATTACTCAAGACAAAGAGGTTATTAAGGAAGTTGAAGAATCAGAGAGGGAGGCTTATCATTCTCCATAGAGAGACGTTTCACCTCCTCCCACACCAGAATTGGAAGAGTTCCCTTCATCTACTAAAGCCACAACCAAGAAAGGAAGAAAATTGCATTTCTCTTCATCTCCCTTCGCAGCTAGCACAAAATTCAGAAAACCTTTCACAAGATCATCAGCTCTCAAGGAGGCCATTGAAGCACAATTCCTACCAAAGGTTTATATTATTAAAAAAAAATAGATAAGGGAAAACACTTTGAGAATCTTATTGAGGTGGTAGACAAAGCCCCTGTGCAGCAAAAAGATGAAGATGAAGCCATGAAGAAGACTGTTGATATTATCAACATTATCACTCCATCTGGAAATCACACCTTCAAAATATTGATTATACAGCTCAGGGAGGCTAGGAAATAGGTTTCTCGCTTGAAATTATAGGGTTTATCTGAAAGAATTAAGATGAAGGAGCTCATGGATAATTACAATAACACTCTTGATTTGGCAATATTTGTAGCTAGAAGATCCCTTCCTCTCCATAAAAAACTCAAGAACCTGTATAGGCAAAACATAGGCTTTCATTGTCAGAACAAAAAACTCAAGGCATAATTGCAACACTTCAAGGATGAAGTGGCCCAGAGAAATTTGAATGTGTTGGTTGAAGCTTCCAATGAGAGAGAGGTGCCAACAATGAAGAAAAACACACCTACAGTCAAGAATCCTGTCACTATAAAAAAAAAACATGTTGTTGTGTTAGAAGGAATCCTTCCTTACATAAGAATGAGTGTTAGGTTGATGAAACAGTTGGGGGGTATAAGCTTCATTTTTTAGAGTGGTCTCTTTTTGCAAGAGTAAGTGGTCAAGGATGTATTCTTTTTTCCACTTATACATGCATTTACAGGCTCCTAACCTATCAACTCAAGTTTTTGTGCTTTTCAAATGATTAGTCTCCTCATACAGAAAGAGCATAGAAATTTTGTAGCACTATGGCACTGCAGAATCATCTATTTAGCATGTCCTTCCAGTTTTCTACCTACAATGCTACCAAATATCCTAAGACTGAACTTAACGATGGTGTTGTGAATTCCATAGGAATGCTACCAAATCGCCTAAGTTGTGTAACGATGGTGCTACCGAATTCGCAGGGATATATTACAGTGGTGCTACCAATTTTGTTTTGATGATGGGAACTACCCATTGTGCAGGACTAGTTCAGTGAGGCTGCTACTGAATTCGCAGAGATATGCAATCTCAATGCTACCAAATTACACACAGAGATATACTAGCTCGGTGCTACCAATTCTATAGTATTGTTTTGGATTTGCGCTACGAAATGTGCAGAGTATTTTGTAAAGGCTCTACAAAAACTCACTACCCAACACACTACTGAACGACGCTACCAACTGGTACCTGGAATCAAGGGGTTCAATTTTATCACTCTGGAAGATGGTTGATGATGTGGAGAAGGGATAAGATCATATCTGGCAGCATGATGACAACTTACAACCTATGCAGGACACTTGGCATGGAAAGGGATGCACATCAATGAAGACAATGTCAGTTAAAAGTTTGTTGGATTAGTTGCCAACATGTTTCCTTTTTTATAGCATAGTTGTTAGCACAGTTTTTAGATTGAATAACTGATTTGGAGAATCCTATGGGAGGAAGGCCATCTCACACCTCTAGTTGTTTCCTTCCCTTTTTGTTACAAATAGATATTCCAAATTCTTTAGTGGGTTCGAATGGTTGAGTTGGTCTCCCTTATTGTAATGTTTTGATTAAGCAAACTGGTTCTCTGGTTATGTACTTGACTTGAGAACTTTTTATTAATATAAATCAGTTTCTCTTATTCCATCTTGTTGCCTCTTATACTGAAGTTTGCATGCATGAATGATTCACATGAGATTGTTATAGTTGTATTATGATGAATGCTTGATTATAGTACTGTTATGATGTTCTTCAGTGTTTTTTAAACTTTGAATTTAAGAAGATCTTGTGTTTGAAGTTTTTCCTCCTTAGGATGCTTGAAGACCTGATGTTAATAGCATACCTCTACATTTCCCTCACCAAAGTATTCCTTCTATTCACTTTTACTCCCATTCACTGACTGAAGTTGATCAAGACCTCAATTGCTTATGCATGCTAGCCCATATTTCCTAGTTAGAACGTTATTATCCTAAGGCTTGTCCATTTGACCTTTAAAACAATCATTTACACTTACACATAATCTAATGGGTACTGGTCTTATCCTCTATGCAATCTGAGGGTGATTCCTAGTGCTAACACAATGTACTATGCTTTCGCGGTACTCAAAGCCACATAAGTCTATTTACTACTACACTAGGAAACCATGGAAGATCCCAAAATAAAACAACAATCGGAGGTTCTCTTCCAACCCACTATGCTCCTTGCCCAATCTACATCGGCATATCCTTGCAATATCATGTCTACAATGGAGGCATATCTCATTCCATAACCAACTATGCCTCATAAATATCTCAACAGATGCTTCGCTGCTATCTAGTGTGTCTATCTCAACTGACTCATAAATTGGTTGGGTACACTCACTGCATAGCATATATCAGGTCTAGTTTTAATCAGATACATTAATGATCCAATCAACTATCTATAAATATGTGGATCAATCTCTCATGAATCGGAAGAAGTATCCCTCAGTTTCTTCAGACTCATCACCATCGGTGTAGGCATGGGCTTGTAGTCTATCATCCAAAATTTCTTCAATATCTCAACTGTGTATTTCCCCTGATTCAGGATAATCTCATCAGTACTCTGCCACACTTCTAGTACCAAGAAGTAGTGCATCATACCAAGGTCCTTCATCTCAAATTCATAAGCCAATGCACACTTGCATTTAACAATAAGGCTTTCTGAACCGGTGAGGAATAATTCATCAACATATAGGACCAAAATCAAGCACTCGTCACCAACAAGGTTGTAGTATAGGATGGGATCAACAACACTCTTATTGAAGCCCAAAATCATCAAGCATCCATAAATCTTCTCAGACCATGCACAAAGTGCCTACTTTAGTCCATACAGGGCTTTCTTCAACTTGCACACATGAGACTCATTCTCATGTATCATGAATCCATCTGGCTTCTCTATGTAAACTTCTTTCTCAATATCTCCATTGAGAAAAAATTTCTTCACATCCATATGATGTAGTCTCCAACCCATGGATGCGACAAGGGAAATAATCGTACGGATGGAAGTGTATCGGGAAAACAAAAGAAAATGTCTATTCATAATTTATTCCCTCCACCCGAGAGAATCCTCTATCCACAAATATCTCTTTGTACTTATCGACACTTGCATCAACTACATGTTTTATCTTATAGATCCACTTATAAGTCACTATAGACTTCCCTTTCGATGTCAGAACAATATCCCACACATCATTCTTCATGAGGTACTGATACTCTTCGGTCATGGCATCCTACCAAACCTATTGACCTACTGCTTCTCCATGACAAGAAGGCTCAGTATCAATGATGTGGCTCATAGATGAAGCATAGCTCGAAAATATCCGTGGTCTCTTTCTTTCTTAGAATGTACCAAGAGGAGCTACATCTCCCTCTGCCTCCTGTAGATTTTTTTGAGCCCATGCAAGCCTCTTCTGGCCTACTGCAATGTCTCTGGGAAAATCAACTAGAGCTACGGGAACAACTGGATCAATTGGATCAATAACTATCTCCATTTTGAACCACTCAAGGGGGAGAAGGTATAGTCTCTTCTTTCTTCTCACTGTCAATCTCCATTTGAGATTCTCTAGATCTTCGAAAGGCTATCTCTGCCTCAAATATGACATCTCTGCTAACTTCTATTTGTCTCTGACTAGGGATATAGATCTAGTATGCCTTCGACCAAACATAAACTCGATGGAATAGTTTTTCTCCATGAAATATGTTGATGTCTAATCTCAAAGAAATTCCTCAGGACACCATTTAGCTTTCAAAATTATGCCACGCGGAAGAAAGCATTGGTGGATGTAAACAAAGTTTATAGAGTTGCAAGTCTTGATGAGCTTACAACAAATGTAATCGTTGAATATGTTCCATATGACTTCCAGTGACCGATGAAGCATTGTATTCATTCTTGGTGCAACACCATTGTATTCTTGGTGCATTATCATTACTAGTAATTTCTTGCAAAGTGTGTGTAAAGGTAGAAGGTAATGCATTCTCTCATCTCCATTGTCTGTGTGGTGCTGATTGGAAAAGAGAACTACAAAGAATGGTACAATAATATCAAAAACACATTGATATTCAATGACTTATGGAAAGGCATTTGCAAAGTAGCAATAGTCCTTGGTATCTCTGAAGAAGAAGTAGAATCATGATTTGAATATGTTGCATTAGAATCAAATTCGAAGAGTAGCAGAAAAAGGGCAAACCAACCATTCCAACATCAAACAAAGAATGTACCATATGGGAGGACAAAGACTAGAAGGCACATGATTTGATCTCTATGATAGTAAGTGAAGATGTGATTCATCATATTGCTTCCATTAATGACTCATATATATCCTTGAAGAGATTGAATGACTTGTATGACACACACTTTGAATTGGACCTCATTCAACTACTGGTGAAGCTATTCAACCTAGAATTGAAGAATGATGACCCTATGGATTTAGATTCATAAATAAAATCCATAATGCATGACATGGAGACCACTTGAGTGAAGATAGGTCTCCCTCTCAGAGCCTTGGTTAAGGAACTCTACCCTACATATTATCACTACCTTGAACACTGAAAGAAAGTGGTAAAAATGAAATCCATCACATTTAACAAGCTGGTGGAGAAAGTCACAGAACATGAGAAATCCTTTGGAAAGAATTTGGCTCCTTCAATTGGTGAGAAAATGTACCTTGCTAAAAAAGAGAAGAGTAAACCACATGATTCTTCCAAAGGAGAAAGCAACAGAAGAGGATGTGAACATGGAAGAAATAATTTTAGAGGAAGGGGAGGTAGACACAACCAAAGTGATAGATCCAATCTTCATTGTACGCATTGCAAAAATAATGGGTCACATGAAGCATATGACTACAAAGTTCCATAGGATAAGATTAAAGAAGAGAGACAACATAAAAAAGAGGATAAACTAAAAACTTCAGAACTAGCAGAAGGTAATCCATCTGAATCTTCCCATTATATTGTTTCTCATTGCAATATAGGAGTAACTGAAGATTTATTTAAGACTTCATATACTCCTTGGAAATCTACATGGATTCTTGACACAGGCACAACCTCCCACGTGAAATTATGAAGCTTGACTTCTTTGAAGACTTCAATGAAAATGTATATGGCATAGTGTATTTTGCAAATAATTTGAGTCTCAAACCTTCGGGAATGGGCATCATTATACTTTATTTTCTTAGATTCCTGGATTTTATTTGACAATATAGAAAGGGATCTCACGATCATCCTCTAGTGCTCTGCCACCAGGGACAAGTCCACATGTGCTCAACCACAAGGGACGTCACTCTCAAAAAGATCAACTCAACTAAATCCATATGAGTACAAATTGGAGAGTCATCTCAATTAAACTCAAATAAGTCCATAGAAGTCCAACAGGAGACCATATCAAGTCATCTCAACTCATTCCAGAGGAGCATGACAAGAGACCAACACACGTCATCTCAACTTAGTTTAGAGGATTATGACTCACCTATCACATAGGCATTCTCGCAAATCATCTCAACTCAATCCAGAGGAGAATGATCTGGAGAATGTCTCACAAAGATGCAATCATCAACACTCCCTCTCATCTAGGGAGGCATTCTACACTAGGCCAACTCTCTCATGGAAGTACTCAAAATTAGTCCTAGAAATCAGTTTGGTGAATAAATATGCAAATTTATCGTGTGTAGAAAGGCACTGCACATGTACTTCTTTCCTCTACACCATATCTTTGATGTAATGGTATTTGATCTCAACGTGTTTCGATTTATCATGAAACATAGGATTCTTTGAGAGCTTTACACAACTCTCATTATTGCAATGGATAACGATGGAATCCATCTCATGTCCAAATAAGTGTGCAAGGATCTTGCGAAGCCACACTGCTTCGCAGACTGCCACACATAATGCAATGTACTCTGCTTCTGCAGTAATCAAAGCCACATAAGTCTAGTTACTATTTCACCAGGAAACCATGGCAGATCCCAAAGTAAAAAAACATCCGGAGGTGCTCTTTCGACCCACTGTGCTCCCTTACCAATCTATATCGACATATCCTTGCAATCTCATGTCTACAATGGAGGCATATCTCATTCCATAACCAACTATGCCTCATAAATATCTCAACACATGCTTCGCTAATATCCAGCGTGTCTGTCTCGGCTAAATCATAAATTGGTTGAGTACACTCACTGCATAGCATATATCGGGTCTAGTTTAATCAAATACATCAATGATCCAATCATCTATATGTATATATGTGGATCAATCTCTCTTGAATCGGAAGAAGTATCCCTTAGTTTCTTCAGATTCATCACCATCAGTGTAGGCATGGGCTTGTAGTCTATCATCCCAAATTTCTTCAATATCTCAACTGTATATTTCCCCTGACTCAGGAGAATCTCATCAATCCTCTACCACACTTATAGTCCTAATAAGTAGTGCATCATACCAAGGTCCTTCATCTCGAATTAAGAAGCCAATGCACAATTGCATTTAACAATAAGGCTTTCTGAACCAATGAGGAATAATTCATCAACATATAGGACCAAAATCAAGCGCTCGTCACCAACAAGGTTGTAGTATAGGATGGGATCAACAACACTCTTGCTGAAGCCCAAAATCATCAAGTATCCATCAATCTTCCCATACCATGCATGAGGTGTTTGCTTTAGTACATACACGGCTTTCTTCAAGCTGCACACATGAGAATCATTCTCATGCATCATGAATCCATCTGGCTACTCTATGTAAACTTTTTCCTCAATCTCTCCATTGAGAAATTTGTCTTCACATCCATCTAATGTAGTCTCCAACCATGGATGCGACAAGGGAAATAATTGTACAGATTGAAGTGTATCAGGAAACATAAGAAAATGTCTCTTCGTAATTTATTCCCTCCACCTGAGAGAATCCTCTATACACAAATATCGCATTGTACTTATCGACACTTCCATAAATTGCATGTTTGATCTTATAGATCCACTTAGAATTCACTACAAACTTCCTTTTCGGTGTCAGAACAATATACCACACATCATTATTCATGATGGAAAGATACTCTTCGGTCATGGCATCCTGCCAAACCTGTTGACCTGCTACTTCTCCATGACAAGTGTTGGAGCAGGGGTAGACCCAGGGTTCAATGCTTCAATAGTGCACCAACAAAACCCTAACTACTATCCCTTTCAGCAACACCTACGAAGCACATGAAGTCTCACCCAAGGTAGAGGAAGGGGGAGTTGTAGGACTCACGTGTTTGCAACCTAGCTGGGACACAGATCTATGATTACAATACTTAACAGAGCACTTGGCAGTTAACACTCATTATTATTTATCCCTTATCCACTTCGCAGGAGAAAACCCTAATTACAAAACAACGCAGTATTCAACAAGATCTAACACCTCCAAGCACTTAGCATATAGAAATAGATCTGATCTAGTATTCATTCACATTACTAAGCACTAAGCTACTATATCAGATGCATCTAACATATATTTATATACTAAGAATAACTCAAATAACAACCATAATGCACAAAGAAACCATAACACAGGATATACGTGGTTCACCCCCAGTGTGGGGCTACGTCCACCAAATCTTTGTCTTCTTTATTGTCTTCTGTCAATCTCCTTACATGCACAGAGCATCAAAAACCACTCCGCATAGGATAGGAGATCTTTGCGCACCATGACAGATCCTCCTTCCCCGAGTTAGGTCATAGCACAAAGCCTCTTTACAATCACTTGCACTTAGCTCTACAAGTTCTCATGCACATCGTATGCAAAGAGCTAACTGAATCACATAGATCCAACTACTTACATCACTTGCACTCCGCACAATATGGCACTTAACAACACATCGCCCCTACTTACATCGCCTATCTTTCTATTTATACATTACAAAAGGGGCCAAGGAATAGGTAAACCCATGGGATGACATCCCATACCCATTACATAAACCCTAAACCCAAAAATCCATAAAAAGGGGGTGATATCCCACGATCTCCACTTCTCCTTGCGCTCTGCCTTCGACCAGCCTTTTGAAGTCCTAAAAATGGTCAAACATGACCAAGGTTCTCCAAAACTTGGTTAAGGCCCAACAGACCCCCAACACTCACCTGTGACTCATCTTGAGTCACTCTAATCTATGTAACTCATCCTCAAAGGCCTCGATCTTAGATCGATATGCCTCAACCTGTTGCTTCGCCAGAGCCTCCTACTCAGCGAACTCCTAAATAGACTTCTCGGTCACAGGTCCTTCTAAGTGTTGTTTTACTGTGGTGACCACTTGTTCCATTTCTGCACCTCGTCCTTTAATTTCCTCAAAAAGCGTTCAAGCTTCATCCTACACTAGCTAGAGCTTCTGAGTCACTTCTATGACCTTGGTATGGATGGCATGGAACTGCTACTGAACCATGCATTTTTCTTTCAACCTTTTCATCCTCTCAACCACTGATAATGGCTTCAACTGCGCTTTCACTATTGCTGCTTTGCCTCCTGGAGCTATGACTCCAGTGTCCTTAGTTTAGGTTTCTTTGCAAGGTGCTCGTAGGTCTGCACACTTCGACTGCTGAGTTGTTTTCATTCTAAATCCAATTCCTTTATTCTTTGGACCGCGCTTCGGTCAGTTTCTTGTCTCTAGTCTCGCACTTCTTGCAGAGTGCTTAGTACTACTTGTAACTCGAGTTCTGCTACTCTTTGTTGGAGATGATGAATGGGTTCAACAATATTCCCCACCTGACTATCCACTAGGTGTTCTTCCCTCTGTTCTAAGCCTGTCATAGAGTGAAGTGCTCTAGTGACTGCTTCTTTAACTCTAATCTACTCTATGAGCAGTTGTTCTTTATCCTTCTCGATCTCTGCTCTATCCTCTGCAAACTTCACTTGGAGGTCGTCTTTTTCTTGTCGCGAAACTCGACGTTTCTCTATGGCTTCCTCTTTTGATTGCTTCAATGCCTCTGTGGCTTGTTCTTTTTCTTCCTAGACACGACAAAGGAGAGCTTCCGTCGCATCTACTATCCTTCGTAGTTGGGCAGGTTCATCTCACAACTCTGTTCCTTTTGATGGCAGAGGCATAGTAGACACTGTGCGGCTGGAATAGAGGGCTTGTTGAACCTATTTCAACTCTATTGTAATCCTATTATACATGGTATCCTATTTTGCTTCATTGCACTGTAAGATATCCTCTGAGGTGTATGACACAACAAAAATGATACGGTTAATGTCATCCACCATTAACACAGTTTGAAATAGCGGTTTATTGGATTTTGACTTCTTCCGCGATGTAGGTTTCATGGGGGAAACCTTTCTTTTCTTGGATGTATCAGCTTCATCAAGGGGATTCCTAGGCGGTATTACTTTTCCCTACTCTGGTTTGTCTTCTTTCGCGTCATTCTCTTCCTTGTCTACTTCGTCACCTCCTCCCCCTCCAAGTGAATTTGAAGTAGTCTCTTTTGATGCGATGTTAGGATCCTGTACCTCTTCCTTGTTTTTCCTTCTGCTACTGTTGGGTGCATCATATTCTTCGCAAGTGACCATAGGACTATCAATGAGGTTAGGGTCGGACAGTTCTTCCTGGTCAACTGGTATAAGGAACTTTGTGAGACATTCCTTAGTTATTTCTTCCATTTCCTCCTTAGTGAGATTATAGTAGGATTGAAGCTCTTCTTTATTTTCATCTCCGCACGCAGTGATATAAATAAAATGTCTATCTCCGTGGAAATTTACAAATGGCCCGACCCTGTGTAGGGCGTTCATCATCATACGAGGAAAAGACTCAATAACCCTCTTCAACTACAGGTAATAGGTGTGGAACACCGCATTTGACTGCCATTGTTTAGCCATGTCGCTCGAGTACCAAAATGTAGTGAACTTCACAACGAGGGGTTCAGATGGATCAATCTCAGGGAAGGTCACTCCTTCCCGTACCTCCCACGCAATGAAGGCGATGAGGATTAGAAGCCAACTAAAATGGAACTCATAGCCCTGATCCTGAGCTTCGTGGTAGTCTTTCTCTAACTGGTTGATAAGGTAGCTCACCCAGTTCATTTGTAGTCCTTCAATGCATTTTCTCGCGAGGTCGACCATGAACCCCGTGACCTGCATGGGTCTTTTCTTCCTTACTACCTTACCAACGATCAACTGGCAGGCTAGGCACACTGCGTTGTTCTATATGGAAGCTATGTTGTAGCCTCACTTTGCCTTCTCGACATCGTCATAGGTGTCTTTGATTCTCTGTGCCAGGGTGCGATCTGTAGCCTTCCCTGAATAAAAGTCTTGTGGGTCTAGTCCTTGCATGCTTAATTCGGTGATCTAATGGATCAACGTTGGATCTACAGTGATGCGTCTGTCGAGCCACAAATAACCGCCATGGAATCAAGACAGTAGTATTTAACTCACGTGTTAACCTCCCGATGCCTTAAAAAATGGGGTATCTTCATTACGTTCAGGATGGTGGACCTCGCGATGTCCATGGTCCACAGTTGGGGATGATCTTTAACTTCATCCCCTTTGTCTTTCTCAAATATTTATGTGGTGCAAGCATTCCATGTTTCTTGCAATCTCCCAAGTTGAAGTCACTGATCTTCAATGCCATAATATGTCCCAATTGCAGTCCAGTTGTGCGTATTCCCTTCGGGAGGTAGACAGTGATCAATGTGTAGTCGAAGTCCCTCGGGACACTGTCACGACTAACTATGCCAGCCAGAGGTGGGATATAGTTGGCCATGATAGATAGGATAAGCTTCACATTCACCAATTCATCACGATGATTGCTATGTTTCTCAGTAGCGTGTCAGCTAGAGCGACACTGTGCAGTCGATGAGGATGCTTCCAATCCTCGCGTCGATGAAGCTTGTATGCCTGTGAACATCACCTTTTGAGCCATGAGGTCTATTAGTATCTCTTCGATGTATTTTTATACTGAGCTCAAGTCACCCAACATACATGCTCGAGATATGATTCTCCGTTCGGTGAGAAAACACTCAATGTAACAGAATGGATGACGAGCTCTCAATAAGCATTGTGCAAAAGAAACTAGTTCTCTGTGGGATCAGATAATCACAATTGGAAAAAGTGTTCTCAGTGCAACACTCAATGGAATAAATAGACAATATCGTAACAGACTCTTCCAACAGCCAGGAACTCCTCAATCAATGCAATTCCATTCGTTATGGCGTAATCCCAATGGTCCAATGGCGAACGTTCCGGAAATAACTGTGTTTCTAGCCATTCTGGAGCATTGTTCTAATAGTCGGGATGCCTCCAATGGTCATATTTCTTCGTCATGGTGAAGTTTCAATCTACACTATTTTGATATACCGACAAAGTTCCCATTCTGCAAATCTTCCTTCTACGAGGTCCTCTCTATAACTTCCTGCAATTTCTCTAACTTTGCTTTCTTCTTACCGAGCTTTCTGGCTTTCTTTCCTGTGATTTGAGTTACTGGGTTCCTCTTTCCATTATTGTTCTTATCTTCTCTTAGCATAGTAACTTCGCACTGCTGAAGGTATTTCATAGGGTTTGAGGGTAATACTTCTTCTTTTTCTAGGGTAGGTGCTCTACTCTCCTTTATGGACAAGGGTTTCAAGTCTTCCTGTGTTCTTTCAACTTCGACAAACCAGATCTCCGATCCTTAGTAGCTTCCACTTGTCCTCCTGTTATTCTAGTAAGTGTGCTATTCTCCTAGCGATGAAATCTCTTAGTTCTTTCTTTTTCTGTTCTAAAGCTTCCTCTTCTTGTTTCCTCCGTATCTGATCTTTATCAACCCAAGTTTTTCCTAGCAAAATAGCAAATGGGGTGTTGTTATCAACAAAATTAACTATCTCAAATTCTTCTTCTATCAAAGTTCCATGAGCACTCATAGATATCTGGGTAAGTATTCAACATAGGGTTATCATCTTCCCTTTAAACAATCCCATTCCTCCCAATGAAAGAACCATATCAGGTTTTCCCAAAATTTTCCATGTTCTTTCTGTCATGATATTCACCTGTGTTTCCTCATCTAGAACACATTCTATGTCAAAGTCTCCTATTCTTGTTTCTATGCACTCTTTCTCTTTTAAGGCCTTTGATAAGTTGATGTCTCTGTGATCATTCAGGGTTTCTTTCATTTGCAATAATACAGTCTCTGATTCTTTTTGTCTCTTGAGCATATTCTTAGTCTCTTGACCTTCCTCGTGGTCTTCTTGTCTCATGTTCATCTTTTAAACTTTGGAAATCATTCTAGGGAAATCCAAAACTTCATTTCCAATAGCCTTACAACAAAGAAAAACAAGACCTCGACCACAACATTCCTTAGCAAGATGTCCTGGTCTTCTACAATTATAACAAAGAGTCAATCCTCTCTTTCTCTTGAAATATCCCCAACCTTTCATGTACTACACACTGGGATCATAGTTGTGGATTTGAAAAAAAATATTTCTAGAATCCTGCATCCATTTGTTAGTCCAAACCTTCTTTCTATGAATAGGAATAACATATCTTTCACTAGTTCTATAATATCTATTCATATCAAATCTTCTTTCTTCTAGTTGTGCCCTAGTTTTTAGGCTTGGAGAAAATTTATCAAACATACCTAGACCCATTCTTTCGAAACAAAAACTCTCACTTATCTTACCTTTATCAGAGCACAAAGATTTAAGATCTTACCTCTTTTCTTCAGATCTGATTTCTTATCTTAGCACAGAGATTCACAATTCAAGTAGAATACTGCACACTAAAGCAATAGATCTATGAATAGAGCTTTCTCTTTTCTCCAGTTCCCAACAATCACAGTTTCAGGTCTTGGCAACAGAACCATTTGTTGGAGCAGGGGCTGACCCAGGGTTCAATGCTTCAACAATGCACTAACAAAACCCTAACTATCGACCCTTTCGACAACACCTGCGAAGCCGATGGAGTCTTACCTGAGGTAGAGGAAGGGGGGGTTGCAGGACTCAAGTGTCTGCAACCAAGTTGGGACACGGATCTGTGATTACAATACTTAACAGAGCACTTATTAGTTAACACTCATTATTATTTATCCCTTATACACTTTGTAGGAGAAAACCCTAATTATAGAACAACGCAATATTCCAAAAGATCTAACTCCTCCAAGCACTTAGCATATAGAAATAGATCCGATCTAGTATTCATTCACATTAATAAGAACTAATATACTATATCATATGAATCTAACATATATTTCTATACTAAGCATAACTCAAATAACAACCATAATGTACAAAGAAACCATAACACAAGATATACGTGGTTCACCCCCAATGTGGGGCTACGTCCACCAACTCTTCCTCTTCTTTATTGTCTTTTGTCAATCTCTTTACATGCACAGAGAATCAAAACCCACTCCACATAGGAAAGGAGATTTGTGCACACCTCGCCAAATCCTCCTTCCCCGAGTTAGGTCATAACACAAAGCCTCTTTACAGTCACTTGCACTTAGCACTGCAAGTTCTCATGCACACAATATGCACAAATATAACTCAATCACATAGATCCAACTACTTACATCACTTGCACTCAACACAATATAACACTTAGCACCACATCTCCCCTAATTACATCACCTAGCTTTCTATTTATACATTAAAAAAGGGGCCAAGGCATGGGTAAACCCATGGGCCAACATCCCATACCCGTTACATAAACCCTAAACCCAAAAATCCCTAAAAAGGGGGTGATATCTCGGGATATCCGCTTCACCTTGCGCTCCGCCTTTGATCAGCCCATCAAAGTCCCAAAAATGGTCAAACATGACCAAGATTCTCCACAACTTGGTCAAGGGCCAACAACAAGAAAGCTTAGTATCAATGATGTGGCTCATAGTTGAAGCATAGCTCAAAAATCTCCATGGTCTCTTGTTTTCTCAGAATGTACCACGAGGAGCTACATGCCCCTTTGCCTCCTGTAGAGTTTTTTGATCCCATGAAGGCCTCTTTTGGCCTACTGCAATGTCTCTAGGAAAATCAACTGGAGATACGGGATCAATTGGATCAGTAATTGTCTCCCTCTAAACTGTTGAAGGGGGAGAAGGTATAGTCTCTTCTTTCTTCTAACTATCAATCTCCATATGAGATTATCTAGATCTTTGAAAGGCTATCTCTGCCTCAAAGGTGACATCTCTTCTAACTTTGATTTGTCTCTGACTAGGGATGTAGATCTGGTATTCCTTTGAAGATTCATTGTACCCCACAAATGTACCCTTTCTTCCTGAAGGGTCTAGATTGGTCCTCTTTTCCTTGGGTACATGAATGTATATTGGACACTCAAATATCTTGAAGTGTCCAACCTCAGGCTTCACTTTGGTGAAAGCTTATTTGGGAGTCATGTTATTTAGAATCTTATGAGGACTCTTGTTCTGAACATACATAGATTTCATGGATGCCTATGCCCATAGAATCATAGGTAGACCATAATCATGTATCATTGCTTTGGTTGCTTCAACAATAGATCTGTTCTTTCTCTATGCAACCCCATTTTTCCGAGGGTTATAAGGAACTGTGTACTCCCTCATGATCCCTGCCTCAATACATAAATCATTTAAATACCTGGAGGAGTACTCTCCTCCATTATCTGAAATCAACGCCTTGATCTTCCTCCCAATCAGGTTCTCAACCTGAGCTCTAAACTCTTGAAATCTCGCAAGGACTCCATCCTTGGTCTTCAAGAAGTAAATCCACATCTTTCGAGAGTGATTGTTGATGAAGATCACATAGTACAAGTATCCTCTCAAGGAAGCAACATACATGGGTCCACAAACATATTTATGTATCAATTCCAAGATCCCCTTAGATCTACTGTCACTGCTCGAAAAGGACCCCTTGACATTCTTTCCAAGAGCCCAACCTCTGGAAACTCCATCATGCTTAATATGTATCTCTGGAAGAACTGTCACCATCTTCCCCAGAGCTGGAAGGGCTCTATAATGTAAATGGGAAATTCTCCTATGCCATAGCTCACTCAAGATGATAGTATCATGTAACAAGGCCTGGATTGGTCGGATAATAAATCTGTACAAACTGTTTTCTTGAACACCAATAACTCAGGAAGAATCCATGTGTGAGTTCTTGTTCCATGCAAGAACTTTTCCTTCAGAGAAAATAACCTTGTAGCCTTTATCCTCTAAGGAAAAAACAAAGACACGGTTCCTTTTCATCATAGGTACATATAGTACCTCACTTAATTGAAGTGGTATGTCAGAATCTAGTTGGAATGAAGAAGATCCAAATCCCTTCACAGTATATCTGACATTATCACCAAGCACAACATGTAGAAGAGACTCTTTCTCTGCAAGATCTGTAAGTTGTTCTCTATATCCAGTCATGTGTCTGGAAGCACCATTTTCAATAACCCAAACATCACTATCAGTAGGAACCGTACCTGAGAGTGTTGAAATGATGAAGAATGATTTATCCTTTATTCCTTCATCCCTCTAAGGTGGTTATGAATCAACATCGACAGTGGAGGCATGTTCTCTTCCTTTCTTCCTGGTAGAAAAATTTCTCGCAATGTGTCCATACTTGTCACATATGAAACATTAAATCTTTGATATATCTTTTCTTTTTTCATGAACTGGAGCTGCTGAAGTTTTATTTTCATTGAATGCTTTGCTAAAACTTCTTATTTTTCTTCTGCCTTTCTTTGCATGAGATGCAAGGGATTTATTTTCATCATGATGGGAGTCTTGCATGCCTACGGATATAAGTTTGGTTTCCTCCTGAGTGCAGTCTTCCCATAGATGATCAAACTAAGGTAAATATTCTCTTCCACTGATACCTTGAATGAATGGTTCCCAATGGCTTGGAAGAGCATTGAGAGTAGTCATGATAATCTCTATGTCTATTATGGTTTCTCCAATGGCACCTAACTGGTCTTTGATCTTTGAAATCTTCATGAAGAAGTTAACAATGGTGTCATTTATCGTCATCTTGAGATTTTGAAGTTGGTGTTTCAATGTAAGAGCTTTGTTAGTGTTGTTTCTCTCAAACATCTTCTTCAACACATCATACATTTAATAAGTTGTCTTCAAGGTAGAAATACAAGGTACTATATGATCTCTTACTGAGTAGATGATTATCTTCCTAGATTTGACATCATTTATCTTCCATTCAATGTTCTCTTCACTGGTTGTTGTTGCTAGTAGATCTCTTTCTATCAACTTCAATAGGTCACGCTCTTCTAGAGCGATGTGTAATATTGAATTCTAGGAGCTCAATTTTCTTAAACCATCAATCCTATCTTCCACCAAAGTTATGTTCCCAATGGCTTGCAGATTATTCATCACAAACCCTGACGGCTAGGATTAGAAACCCTAGCGATTTTTCAAAAGGAATTTCGTTGGACTTATGATTGCCAAAAAGAATCCCTAGAGAGTCAAAATAATCCCAACTAGCTTCAAAAATACCCGAATGACCTACAAAAACCCTAGAAACAGAAATCTGCAGAAACCCTAGAAACCCTAGGGCCAAAAATCGAAACTTCTTTAATTTTCATTCTGAAAGTTGCAGGTGATGCACTGGACTAGGTTGTACCTTTCTATGAATAAATTAGGCCCAACTCTCAAGGAAAAATGCTAAAACTATATTGACAAGGAAAAAGCTAAGGATCATTTTTGCAGTTGCAACAAGAAGGTGATGACTTGCTTGGAAAGGTGTTGGAGTAGCTTGTGCAATGGTTCTTTCAGGAAAATTGCTCTGATACCATTTTGAATTTTTTATGGTTAGCTCAAAAACATGTAGTTTATTTTCAATTTAGCATGAACTTGAACCATAAACATTGCAACAACACAAAATACAATAGCTGCAGTAAACCAAGATCACAAGAAGAATAACAATGCATAAGACAGAAGAAGTTATTCTGAGAAAACCCTTCTCAAACATCGGAAAAACCTAGCAACCCTTTACTATATTGTCAAGAAAATAACCCTCACACCATAAACCCTAGTGCACACAATATGGTGCTCTATGAACAAGAAAGATAGTGCCTAAGAAGTGCGCACCAAATTTCAGATCTCCAAGTGAATGTGTTGAGTGAATGAGATATGATCCTCAATGGGGATGTATCTCTCTAATAAATACATGATCTAACTCATCAAATAGATGTGTCTATTGGCACAATAGGTTCGACTTGTATAAATCAATAATATAATTAATCTTTTACACAATATTAATTATCTTTACATAGTAGGTTCGACTTGTACCCTTCACAATACAAATTAGGGTTTCATAATAGTCTTACTCTTTGAAAATATAGCGAGGGATCTCACGATAATCCTCTAGTTCTCTAGCACTAGGGAGGAGTCCACATGTGCTCAACCACAAGGGACACCACTCTCAATAAGATCAACTCAACTAAATCTAGAGTAGTACGAATTGGAGAGCCATCTCAATTCAACTCAACTAAGTATATAGGAGTCTAACAAGAGACCATCTCAAGTCATTCCAACTCAGTCCATAGGAGCACGATAAGAGCCCAACACACGTCATCTCAACTCATTCTAGAGGAGTATGACTCACCTATCACATAGGAATTCTCATAGATCATCTCAACTCAGTCTAGAGGAGAACAATTTGGAGAATGTCTCTTGAAGCTGCAATCATCAACATGAGTAACTTGGACCATCTCTAAAATGTCCACCAAAATGGATCACAAAAAAACTTGAAAGTGTTCTTCCTTATGAGTTCAAAAAGATAGGAACTTGATTTTCTTCAAGACAAGATGGAGGTAATGAAGATAACTCAAACTCAGATGATGTAGATGACATGGATGTTTCATATGATTGTGAGTTGAATTTATCTACTAACCTTGAAGTGACTTCCTTTAAAGAAGACACTTCTCATGATGAATGGAAAGAAGCCATGCATAAGGAATATGATGCTCTCATCAAGAATGGGACATGGAAGTTGGTAGATCCTCCTTTTAGAACCAAACTGATCGGTTCCAAGTGGGTATTCAACAACAATTACAGATCAGATGGCTCACTTGACAAGAAAAAAGAAAGGCTCATGGAAAAAGGATTTGCATGCAAAGAAGGTGTTGATTATGAGGACACTTATCCTGCACAACAAAATGGGCTACCATATGTACTCTATTTTCCATGGCAACATAGAATGGATGTGAAGACTTCTTTTTTGAATGGATACTTGAAAGAGAATATTTTCATGTCCCATCAAGAAGGATTTGTTATGAAGGGAAAAGAACATAAGGTATGGAAGATCATCAAATCCTTATATGGCATGAAACAAGCACCATGAGCATGGTATGAAAAGTTAACTGACAATCTTTTGAAATTGAATTTCAAGCATTTCAATCTTGACGATGCAACTTTGTTTGTCAATAAAGTTGGAAAAAATGTTGTATATCCTGTAGTATATGTAGATGATATGTTGATAACATGTAACAATGAAAACTACATTGCATCCATAAAGAAAAAGTTTAATAAAGGCTTCAAGATGAAAGATTTGGGACATCTTCACTACTATTTGAGCATTGAGATAATTAAAAATACAAGGTACATATTCATCTCTCATAAGAAGTATATTGAATAAATTTTGAAAAAGTTTGGCATGGATGAGTGAAATCTTGTTTCTACTCCATTGAAACAGAATTTGAAACTCACATCAAAAGAAGGGAATTAATTTGAGAATGAAACCAAGTATAGACAACTTGTGGGAAGTCTTATCTATGTTACTACCACTAGACCATAAATTTCATTTATTGTTGGGATTCTTTCTAGGTTCATTCAAAATCCTTGTGAAGGACATTGTCTGTTGTAAAAAGAGTTCTAAAATACTTGAAAGGAACTCAAGATTCTGGACTTAGGTACTCTAAGATGGATGACGTCATCCTGATCAAATATTCTTATTCAAACTTTATTGGGGATAAGGATAATGGAGTGTCAACTTCAAGCTATGTCTTGGATCAAAAAATGTCTCATGGCGATCAAGAAAACAATCAGTTCCAATAGATTCCACAACTGAGGAAAAATATGTGGTAGTTGTAGAAGTAACAAAGGAGATTGTGTGGCTCCAGAAAATACTTGAAGATTTGTAGGAGAAACACGTGAATTCTACTCCTCTTCTAGTTGAAAATACTTCTTGAATCAAGTTGGCTAAGAATCCTAGATTCCATGATCGAACTAAGCACATAAACAAAAAGTATCACCTAATTTGATATTATGTAGAGGTCAACACTATTCACTTAATACATTGTTGTTTTCTTTGCATACAGGGGGTTACTGGGTTACATAGTCAACAATCCAGGGCAACAATGCCCATGGATTCTCTACACCAAGAGAACTTCTCAGTTCTCACAAATTTTGTTAATGAGTCTGCAACATTCTTCAAAGTGTCCACCTTCATCAATGATACTTTATTTTCTTCAATCATGTCTCTCACAAAGTGATATTGAACATCAATGTGCTTTGTCTTTGAATGATAAGCAGGGTTATTCACCATAAAATTGCACTCTGACTGCCACACTCTATCCTTACAGCTTTTTGTACCAACCCAATACCTGAACACAATCTTTTTAACCATACTACTTCCTTACTTGCATGAGTGGCTGCCATGTATTCAGCTTCTGTAGTTGAAAGTTCCACTACAGCCTGTCTTTTTCTCATCAGACTTATTGCTCCTCCAAATAGGTTAAACACATATCCGGTTGTAGATCTCCTATGATCCAAATCTCCAGCCTAGTCTGTATCCACAAATCCATTTATATCGAACACTATGTCCGATTCCGGTCTTCCTTCATAGCACAATCCATAGCTAGCAATGCCACACAAATACCCGAAAACCCTTTTTACTGTTGTCCAATGCTCCTTCCCTGGTTTTGACATATACCTGCTCAAAACTCCCATTGCATGTGCAATGTCCAATCTAGTACAGACCATTGCATACATCAAACTGCCAACTGCACTCACATATGGAACATGAGACATGTCCTCCTCTTATTCATGTGTCTTGGGACACTTATTTGCATATAACTTTACACCAACAGGAATAGGAACCTTGACCAGTTTACATTCCTGCATATTAAACCTCTGCAATATTGTCTTGACAATTTTTTTCTGATTTAACCAGAGTTTCCTCCTTTTCCGATCTCTTTTAATTTCCATGCCCAAAATGAAATTTGAAACACCAAGATCCTTCATGTCAAATTTAGAGGACAAATGAGTTTTCACATCCTGGATAATTTCCTTGTTGTTTCCTATCAGCAACATGTCATCCACATACAAGACCAAATAAATCAAATGATCACCAATTAATTTAAAATACACACAATGATCTGCTTTTCTTCTTATGAAATCAAGTCCCATCATATAAGTATCAAATTTTTTATACCACATCCTTGGTGATTAATTTAAACCATACAGGAACTTTTTCAACTTGCATACTAGCTCCTTCTTTCCTTTCACAGCATAACCTTCTGGTTGCTTCATATAGATTTCTTCTTCTAGATCCCCATGCAGGAATGATGTCTTCACATCCATTTTTTCTACTTCAAAATCAAATACAACAACAACAGATAACATAAATCTTATAGAGGTTAACTTGGAAATAGGAGAAAAAATATCACCAAAATCAATTCCCTCAACCTGGGAATAACCCTTTGCTACTAGCCAAGCTTTGTATTTCTCCACTTTTCCTTCTGCATTTAGCTTATTTTTTAAATACCCATTTTCTGCCAATGGGATTTATTCTAGTTGGAAACTCCACTAGATCCCAAGCCTCATTCTTATCCAAAGATGCCATTTCTTCTTCTATGGCCCTTTTTCAGAGATGTCCATCCTCTGAATCCACTTCCTCCCTGACATTTCTAGGATCATCATTAGTAATAGACAAAGCAAAATTTGAATAGAAATCAGATGGACTATACCTTTATGGTAGCCTTCTTTCTCAAACCGATCTCCTCAATACCGGAGTATGAGGATCTTCTTCTTTTCATTCATGTTCTTCTATAGAGTCTGATTCATCATCCTTTAAATCAAACTATATCTTCTTTGGTTATTCCTTACTTGGTAGGAATTCCTATTTAACAACATCCTTCATTTCTCTAAATACCACATCTTGGCTATACACCACCTTCTTAGTTTTTGGGTTTCAAAGCTTATAACCTTTGAGACCATCTTTATATCCAATAAAGATACATTTTTCAGCCTTCTTATCCAACTTACTCCTATTTTCCTTTGGAACATGAACATATCCATCACAGCCAAATACCTTAAGATGTGTGAGAGAAGGTTCCTTACCAGTCCATACCTCTTGTGGAGTCATGTCATCCAACACTAATGAGGGTGATATGTTGACCAGATAACATGCAGTACCCACTACCTCTGCCCATAATTCTTTCCCTAACCTGACACCACTGAGCATGCATATTTCTTTTTCCATCAACATCCTATTCATCCTTTCTGCAACTCCATTCTGCTGAGGTGTATATGGAGTAGTATTCTACCTTGCTATACCACACTTCTTACAGAATTCTTCAAATTCATTCTCGCAGAACTCTCCGCCATTATTTGTCCTCAACACCTTAATTATTTTCTTTGTTTGATTCTCAACAAGAGCCTTAAAATCTTTTAACCTGTCAAAGACTTCAAATTCTTCCTGAGAAAATATATCCAAGTTTTCCTCAAGAAGTCATCTATAAATGAGACAGTACACATATTTTCCCAATGATGGGACTGACACAGGTCAAAAAACATCACTGTGAACTAGCTGTAAAATTCCTTCTGCCCTCGTTGCACTAGAGGGGAATCTTACCCGACGTTGCTTCCCATATAGACAATGTTCACATAAATCAAAATCCAGAAAGAAGTTAGACATACCTTCAACCATACCTTTACCGTGTAGTAGTCAAAGACCCTTATCTATGATATTCCCCAGTCTTTGATGCCACAACATAACCTTTTCTCCAGAGACTGTAGGAGTTATTTCTTATTCAACTCCAATATCAGGAACAATGGAGCTATTACACCCATCACTAATAGTGCTTCCTAGCAGCTTATACAGAGTTCCAAACCAAACTCCCTTCATCAACACCATTTCTCCTTGAACCATCCTGCAAGTTCCCTTTTCAAATATTGTTTTTACACTTGCATCTTCGATTTTGCTTACAGAAATAAAATTTATGGCCATACCTGAGATGTGTAGAACACCAGGTAGTGTTCTAATCCTTACATCTATGAGCCTCAACTTGACCCTTCCTCTTCCTATGATTCTGGTTGTTGAATCATTACCTAAGAAAACATTACCTCCATCATACTTTTCATATTCATAGAACCACTCCCTATGGGGTGTCATATGAAAGGATGCACCATATTCAACCAGCCATGCCTCATGATATTCATGTGTGCCTTAAGAGGCCAAGTACACATCCCCTTCTTCTTCCTTGGAGGTCTTTTCTTCCGTAGAAGAAGATTCTTCAGATCCCTTCTTTTTCTCAAATTTGGATCTACACTGCTTCTTGTAGTGCCCTTCTTTTCCACATCTCCAACATACCCTTACAAACTTTCCGGGAGATTTAGATCTACCCTTAGACTTAGATCTCCCACTTGAGAAATTAGATCTATTTCTTTCCTGGGAACGTCCTCTTGCAAATAATGTGTCTGTTCTATGTCCTTCCATATTCTTCCGTATCATCTCCTCTGACAACAAGGATGAGACCACTTCTTCAAAATTCAAGGAAGGTGTATTACTACCTATGGCCACAACCAGACTATCCCATGAGTTTGGTAAAGAACACAACAAACTGATACATTTATCTTCATCTGAAAATTTTATATCAACAGATACTAATTGACTTATCATAGTATTGAAGGTGTTCAAATTCTCTTCCACCAAGTCTCCATCTCTCATCCTCAGGTTATACAGCTTTTTTCCCAGGAATAGTTTATTTACCAGGGACTTAGACTGATACAAATTCCCCAAATTTTCCCATAAATCCTTGGCTATAGCTTCCTCTGACACATTCAGTAATACTGAATCAGAGAGACATAGTCGGATTGTGCTCTTTGCCTTCCGATCCAACTTTTTCCAGTCATCTGCAGAAGTTCGTGTAGGTACAGTACCTGGATCTACCACGATCCACTGATATCTGTCCACCAACAGATCTTCAATCTTGAGCTTCCACAACTCAAAAATTTTCCCATTAAACTTTTCGATCTTCATCTTCGAATTTCTTGCCATTTCTTTTCACCTGAAAAACAATACCGTAAATCTCCCACTGTAACAAGGCTTATCACAGTCCCAAGACAAACCCTTGACCAAAAAGGCGTCCCATTGAAGCGAATAAAGCTCTGATACCAAATGTAAATTCTAACCTTGCACAATATCTACTGCAAACAGATATTCATAAAAAAAACATAAAATATACAATGGAAAATACAAACATTACATAGAGATTTTTCACTAGAAACCCAAACTGAGAAAACTAGCATATTTTATATTATTCATTTTGATACATTTTTTACAATACAATATACATATAGGAGCCAACAACATACAAAACCCTAAACCAATTACCTGGATTAATCCAAAACCCTAATTCCTTAACCGGAAATAGAAAACCATCGGCAAAAACCATGTGCTGAAAAACCACCTAAATAGATGACACTATTACTCATGCAAAAAATATAACACATACCCAACACATATCTCACTTAGAGGCCAAAGATCCCATATAAAAGTCATATGCGGCGTTTCAATGCATCTTTTTCCATGCTTGAGCATGAGATGTTTTTTTACATGCCCAAGGCCCTTCTTGTACTTCCCTAACCATTTTCAAAATGAAAAGACTTATCAATGTTACTAAAAACATCATAATGTCCACTAGTAAAACACTCATAGTTGAAAGATACCCAAGTGATGCAATGTTTTGTTGATTTTATGTGTTTTTCATGATGATTGAGACTAAGAAGCACTATTTAGGGCACAAGGTTATTGTTGTTGTCCCATGAATTTATTTATACCACTAGAGTGATTCTTGGTTCACAATCGATCTAATTATGGTACCCACAACACCCTTGGATGCAATTGATAATCAACATCTAGGTTTAATATGATGGTTTGAGGTCTTGTCCATGACACTTGAGCATGAGAAGAAATGTTTAGGGCTAGTAGTTGTTTTTTCCCTCTAGTGATTATGGCCATAGACCCAAGAACCATCCATTATTCCCAAGACCTCATAATGCCACCCATATCACTACTACATATGGGTGGATTATTCCATGAAAATTTTCCATGCTTCCACTAGTTTCATCATTTTTTTAAACAGGGCGGGATTTTCGTGGATATTGCCATGAAAGTTCGTCGCAATATTGATGAAAATATTAATTTAACCTAGTCAGGATTTCCATCGCTATAGCGACGATGTTTCGTGGCAATAGCGACAAAATTTTTTGCCTATCTCATTGGTCAGTGTTAACGACTAGTTGACTATTTTATCTATATATACGTGACTTTAAGAGACTTTGCGACACAATTTCTATAGTGGCGACACTGTTCTTGGATATTTTTTGGGTTGTTTATTTTTTCTTTCACCCACCGGTTGAACAAATCCAATTCTCGATCTACATAGCTCGGATTTTGAACTTTCAAGGTTAGTATGTTATTTTTTATTGATGTACTCATTTAACTTGTAATTATTTTTTCAAATGTACAAATTGCATTTAGCTTGTTTTTTCCTTGATAATATAATATGTGTGTACCATATTTCATGTCTTTGGTTTTTGGATCTAGTTGGTATATTCTATGGAAAAGGGTATGTGGATTCCATAATATTCTAGGTTTATGGAATCCACATATCCTTTTCCCTTCAATTGTATCTATAATCTCTCTCTCTTTTCATTGATAAAGATATGGAATTGCTCTTGAAACTCAACCCTAATCGGTGAAATGATAGTAATTGATTGCTATATTCCCTGCTTTAGCAGGGAATAATAAGATAAATAAACACTAACCCTAAACTTATGTTAGGTGTATATGTCGTTATTATATAAAGAAAACATTTGTACACATATGACCTTGTTATAAAGATGTTATCTATGTCGTCATGATGTTGATCCTCTACACATAAGATCACCTTATTATAAAGATGTTGACCTTATTATAAAGATTTAGGTCACTATAAATAAACATATCATAATTGAAAGGAGTAGCCAAAATATAAAAAATTGATAACTTAATGTTTGGTATGGTGTAGGTAAGACAATTACTTGTCAGGACAAGGATTTGTCACAATGAATGAAAATGACAGGAAGCTTGCTCGGTTAAGAGCGGCATTAGAGGCGAGG
>JZKD02S0829275.1:91646-103933 GCA_000966675.3 Picea glauca
AATGTAATATGGCATTACCATATTACATTGTAATATGGCATACAATATGGTATACCATATTACAATGTAATATGGTAATACCATATTTCATGTAATTTTTATTTTTTTAAACCTATAGTCATCGTCGCAATATCGACAAAATTTCGTCGGAATTTTTTTTACTTTTTTACCATAACCTTCACTATAGCGACGAAACTTCATCGCACTTTTCCACGAAGTTTCGTCACATATACAACAAGTTCATCGTAAATATGGTTTTGAGATATAGCACTCATCAATATTACCACATAGTTTCGTCACAAGTTGCGATGGGCTTTCGTCTCACATTCAATAGCTATGTCGCAAGTTATTGGCTTGGCATAACTTTTCGTCCCAATTGTGATGAATTTTCATCGTAATTTCCACATTTCTTCGTTGTAATTGCGACGAAATTTCTTTGTAATAGCGATGATGCATAAGGTTAACCAATATTGAAGGTGGTGACACATGGATAGCTAATTTCGTCGATGTTTCCACACACACCTGGATCATGGATATAGCGACGAAATTATTACGACGAAAAAAATCTCGGCTTAGATGGAAATTGCGACGTATAAGTGTGGCAATATCAACGAACAACCATCGCAAATTTGGTCATATGTACTAGTGTATTCAACTCAAATTTGAAAGACCCACTAGAGAGGGCTTGTGTTGTTAAAGGTGTTGTTGATGGTGCTTAGGCCCAAGAAATTTCATCTTGGTATTAAGGTCATTATTTCCACCTTGACCATATATATGCATGGTTTATGTCTCAACACACATTTCTAGTGCTCAAAACCCACATGTTGCATGTATCCCACTCGGAGGCCAAAGACCCCCTATAAAGTTCCTACGTTTTGGTTTGATTACTTGTTCAAGTCTTTTGATTTTGAAAAGCTTCAATAATATCATAAGACAATTGTTTTTAGTCTTTTATGATGGTTAAGGTCCCACAAACCATCCATGCTCTTGGGTGGTTGTATGATGACATGTCCATGGTGCTTGAGCCTAAAAATCTATGTTTAGGATGCCTCAATTGGAGCCATATCTAATTCTTGGGTTTCTGAAACCAAATTGAATGTGGCATATGTTTTCATAGGGCCCTTCCCCTATATCTTTTGTGGCAAACAATGAGGATATGAAAAACACCTTCCATATTTGTGACCGAAGCTCGAAAATGGCAATCAAGAATTGAAAATGAGGCAAATAATGAAAATGAGAGTAGGTGGCATGACAAAGAGATGGATGAAGAGAATAGCAGGTGGCATGATAGAAGGCTAGTTTTGAAGGATAAGTAAATTATAAATAGTCTTCCCAAAATTAATAATTTTGGATGATCAAATTTCTGGAAAATGTCTTTTAAAAAATACATTAAATATAATAATAATAATAAATTTATAATCCAAACAACAATTAATTTTACTTAAATCTATATGAATATATTACTTAAATCTATATGCTTATATTGATATTGATATTGTCAACAATCAAAATAATAAATATAAATAAAAAGACCAACCAATCTATCATATTATTTTTTTAATCAATAAATAATAAATAAATAAAAAGACATGACAATAGTTTTTCTTTAAATTCCTTCAATATCAATAAATATGAAAAAATAAATATGAATAAATAAAAGGGAGAAATGGTAATTTTCTAAGCAGCTCAGACAAAATATAACATTTCTTATCAAAATATGGAATTAAATATCCGAACTTTGAAAAGGTTTAGTAATTTAAATGTTATAAATTAAAAAGAAATAATTAAAAAAATGACATATTTTTTTATAGGTCAGTACGATAAGATTTAAACCAACCCAGATGTTCAGAAAATCGATCAGAGTTATGGATTGGCCAAAAATTTAAAAATAGACCACTTGCGGAAAAAATAACTTAGAAGAGAAGATTTCTCCCGAATTAACCCACTCCAATGTTTTATCATGATAAATTATAAAAGACACGAGAAATTTCAATGTCACCTCCCTATGAGGTACATATGTCAAATCTAAGGATTCCTCCCTATGAGGTACATATGTCAAATATAAGGATTCATGTGAAGGCTTCCAACTAAATATCCCCTCTCATCTCTTTTATTTTTATCATTCAACGAGTGACTGAGAGTTCGTATTCTAGAATCGATTTGCCACATTTCCTCTAATTTCTATCAATTCTCCACGACAATACATCCAAGAAAAATACGTTTGTTGCACTATTTTCAGTTGTCATTGGTGGCTGAGGTATAAGCAATGAAACATCACAATCATATCACCAAACAGTTTGTTTACAACTTAGCTATTAACCAAAACCAAGCGACCATGGATTAATTTTGAATTTTTCATTGTCCTTCAATACTTCGTTTTCTCTCTATAAATACCTAGTCTAAACTTAGTATGTTTTTCACTTTTTTTTTATACTATTATCATCGGAAGCTCATGCAACATGATTGTTGGCAAAATCACAATTTCACACTCTCCAATTGTGTTTTTGAATGCAAAAAAATCAATTCAATATTCTCAAAAACTCTGTAAACAGATTTATGACCATCATTTTGTAAATAAGATATATCTACATAAAATTGGCCTCTTTTGCATTTAGTTCAACAAATAGCATAGATTCGTGAGAAACATGGAATAAGGGCTGACCCAGTAAATCCGTCGTTGGTTGTCGTTTGTTGAATACATTTGTAGACAACCTGTAATATGACATAAAATCCTGATATTGCCTAGAAGGATTATGCGAAAGTATGATTACTGATAAGGGAAATGAAATGAATGAATCACCCTGTGTTATGTGCATGCATTGATTTTCTTTATTGTCTAATGTTTCCCAAGGTTTGAAATGATCAGAAGGAATTGTTCCTAGTATCCTTGGATGTTTTGTAACCAAATATTACTTGGAAATAATGGAGCACTAGTTAGTTATGTAGATAAGCTCTACTTGGTGTTTAATGTAGATCCTATTTTCTCGTTGTTTGTTGTAACCTCCTAAGTAGATAGGTTTCCTATATTATGATGTAATCTGTCTTCAATCAATAATAGATTGTGAGCGTAGTCTCACCTGTGTGGTTTTATCCTAATTCTAAGTTGGTATCAGAGCTGTGTTGGAGATCCGAGAGAATCAACTCCCTAAGGGGAGATCCGTGGTGCAAGATCTTGATTTAATTGAGTATATGAGCTAGCACTCCCTATGAAGTGTTAGAGAAGTGTTGACACCCTCACACTTGCGAAATTAAAATTTTTGGAGGCCTCACACTCCATTTGTATGCGTATAAGAGCGCTAGGGTGCTAGCGCTCCCTTTCACCAGCTCAAGGAACGCTGGTCGTTTTATTGTGGAAAGCGTCAGTTTGTTGGAAGAGGGCCCCATTTCTTTATTTGTTGAATCATAAGCTGTGGTAAACGCCAAATTCCAGTCAGAAGAGGAGGAAACGAAGGCTGGATTACACCGTGGTGAGCTCGAGGACTTCGCGTGAGATCGAGGAGGTCACGTGAGAACGGATTCCCAATCTGTGGAGAAGAGAAAGGAGCTCAGGGGTTTATGTGGTATTTGTAGAGAGGGTCACCCCATATTTCATTTGTTGAGTCACACACCATTGAAGGTTGAGAGAGTAAAACATCTTTGAATCTGCAATTCTAACTGGAGATTGAAGAGGTTGAGGAGATCTATAGTGTATTGGATCAGGAGATCCATTGGAGAGTCTAGGTAGAGTCAGATTGGTGGATCCGAAGTCAGAGAAACAAACTTATCAACACTTTGGTGATACACCACCTTCAGGATTGAAGTGTGTTTGGTGATACACCACCTTCAGGATTGAAGTGTGTTTGGTGATACACCACCTTCAGGATTGAAGTGTGTTTGGTGATACAAGGATCCATTGTTTGATTGGACGAAAAAACACTTGTAGAGATGGAAAATCCTCTAGCAGAGACCTACCTCAACGAAGCCAACAAATTAGATGGCACAAATTTCATTAACTGGAAATTCAAAATGCAGACCCTGATGGAGGGCTATGGTATCTGAAACATTGCGAAGGGAGATGAAGTGAAACCTGATACGACTACCGGTGCGACAACAACACAGATCCAAGACTGGGATAAGCGCGAAAACAAGGCCAAGGTATTGTTTCATATGTCTATTAAAGATAGCATAATTACACTATAACAACCTTCCTATTTGGTTACGACAACACGCCTCACATAAAAAGTGCAAATTTGTTTTGTGTGTGCGTGTGTAGAAGGGTAATAAAGACATTATACTCAACATTGCAACACGACGACGAACATGACGTATGAAACTCATGCGACAACAACTTAACGACCTAAGAAGCACATCAAGCATCTGGAAGCATTGGACGACAATCAAATGACGAAAAATAAGAATGACTATGACAACCTGCCCGTCCTACCCTGCAATGGTTAGGACTTCTAGGACACATAAGCAACGCTCAAGCCCAAGTTCTCATCGATTTTGACCATTTAAGGTCTCAGGGCTGGCAAGTGTTCTGAGGAACAAGGATGTGTCTACATCCCCTCCCAAAACAAACCATTCCAAGCCGACTAAGCCAATGACAAGATCAATATCATCTAGGACACCTTCTCCCACTAAAAATCAAAATTTCATAAATCCTTCAAGAATATTTAAAGTCGACCTTATATAGTCTTTTACATAAATTAGACATTGAAATGTTTTAATTATGCCCATATTGGAAACTATGTTATCTTATATAAAGTAGCTTATTATACACACTTACACTCTAACTATTACAGTAAGGGAATCTAATGAAAGAATTATCTAATGAAGGTATAACTTTGATTACATGCTTCCAATAAAAATCCAAATATTAAAGGTTTTTGAAAATAATTAAAAAGGTATTTTATTGAACATAAAAATTGACATATATGACATTAGAATATAATGATAAAATTTAACTCGAAATCTCACCTCCAATAAAATCTTATATCCTTTTTAATAATATGTAAAGACAACCAAAATATTTTACTTTGGATGAATATTGAAATATTTAATTTCTTGTCCACCATTTACTCCCAACAGTGGTATCACAATCAACGGTAAAACTAAGTCCATTAGAGGATAGCCTTCCAGCAATGATATTGCTACACTAAACATATTATATCACTATCATTAAATAAATTGAAATCATAGACACTATACACATGATATAAGTGTGAGTTAAGTATCAACAAGCTAAACAAAGTGCACTTTGAAATTAATAATACTATGTTTTGCCACATTTCATCATTGCTAAACAAGGAATGGAGGAATGTTGTATAATAATAGTCCAGCACATACGTTGTCGGGTAAGGTAGATCACAACAATGACTAATCCATCCATTTTCATTGTTAAGACATCTGTCATGATTTGATTACCTCCCCTCCGTGACCTATTCATAAAGAGTTGAATGGTAAAGACATTTTACAGTTTAAGGTTTATATCTTTCAGGTTATAACTGAAATAACATCCAATTGAGTTATTCATTTAAAAAAAAACTAAAATAAAAGTAGGTTTCCAATTCGCTGCGTGAGCCAGCTAAATTCAGTCAAAGAAAGGGGCTTCAAATAGGAGACCACAAGCAAGGATAGTTTAAAGAAGGCGGTGCCCTTATGTACACCAATAAAAGGCAGGAAGTGGTCATTCCAGCAGCAACACCAGTAGAGTTTAAAGGGTAAGTTGAGTTCCACTAAGGCAATCGAATAGTCATCCACATGGGAGGAGCCAGGGAGTAAAAGCAGTTTCTTCCTACAGGCTAAAACGCTAGGCGATCTTGGAGGGCGATTGGAAACTCCAGGTGTAACGCTGACTAGAATGGTATTTTCCCAGGACTTAACAAATTGTCCAGAAAGGCGCTGCTGTCACAAAATCTATGGGAATAAGGGTACTAAAAACGACGTTCAAGTATGGCAAGTACCACCAATTTACACTCAAATTCAGTTCAATCTATCAATGGCATCATCCCACGATTTACAATTGCATACATTACATCAAGAAGGGTTCGATTCTTCAAGGTTTTCGAAAACCATTATGGTCCACTGCTTGCCCTTTGAATTTAGCAGACAACACACATAACATATAGATTGGGATTCAAAAGAACCCAACACTCTATGCAAGGAATACATATTCAAGGAGGCATCACAAATGATAGACAATAGTATTCCAATCATTTCAAATACTACGTTTCTCTCTTGCAGCATTATGCCAACATGAAAGCACTCTCGAAGGGAAAGCAAATCCATGGCCACATGCTCCTAATCGATTTTGACCATAGCGTTTCCATAGGTTTCGTGCTTGTGAGCATGTATTCCATGCACGGATCTATGGCAGACACATATTTTATTGATTTTGAACCTTAGTAGAGTAAAATAGCAAACAAATTTTTATTTTGTTTCCATTCCAGTATCCCATTACAATGCAGACTGAGAAATGACACCAAGCGTTTATCCAAATCAGTGTACAACAAAACGCAGACTTTAGAATTTAATTGTTTCTCCAGCTTTCGGATGCCAATTTGAAAATACAGACAGGAATCCATTGGTTGCCCAATGCCAGAATACCAAATGTAAAAAAAAGTCGACATGAATTCATTTCTTTTTTTTGGCAATGCCAAAATACCCATACCACGTATCATTAGATATAATTTTTTTGTCACTCAAATAGTTATCACTAGAATGGTAATAAACATATGCCTAGATAACAAAAACCACTATTAATATATTTAAATTGGTTGGGCCAAGAAACGTCGAGTATTCAACTCCTTGATATCCCAAGCAGAGCATAAAATCGTTGTCTCAAGTTAAAATGCAGGTATGAGGTCAACCGTAGGAAAAGGTAGGGATGATCAATCAAGCGCATAACTAAACCATCAAGGATGCAAGGAGATCCATACACAGCGACACTTTTTCCTAGAAGGCACAAGTCAAACAATCATCCGAGGACAATAATGGAGGTAGACGACTAACAGAAACATCCTTCGCTCATCATCCTCGCACATAAAAGCAGGGCATTGAGATCCATAGGTCTTTTAACGCTAAGGCGATGACCGTAGATCAAGCTCCTGGCCAACTGCTCAGGCAAGGACTTGTGAGCGATGGACGAAGGCTAATCAACCTCAGGGTCACAATCAACACACAGGGCAGTCACGACATGCGAGAAAATGAAGGCCATGGTAGTCAACAACCATCTAGCTAAGCTAAGGAAGGTTTCAGTCACCAATTAAAAAAAACCATCATTTTACTTTTCCATTAATTAAGCAGATCCAAGCATAATTCCTAATACATTCTACCATACAAAAATGAAGAGTGTATCGTTCCCTGATCGCCCGCTCTGAATGACGTCCTATTCTCTCCGTGAAACTCTCGCTCACTGACCGTCGAGACTTCACTGATACCTCCCAACCAATGATAGGGGTACTCTTCTTCCCCCTTATCCCCCCGAGCCGCAAAGGGGCCACACACGCTATCTAGAGATTTCAACTAGCTCCCAGCTTGCCTCACAAGGCTGAGCTACCACTCCTCTCCAAGCTGGGTATCTCTAACTCCCACAAGTAAATCAGTCAAGTAGATATTTTTGTAGCGTAACATTGCGCAAACAGAAGATGATCCTTCCTCCTTCCCCTTCCTTCATTTTATAGAGTTTCGAACTTCCTCTCTTTCCCAAAATCTCATTTAATTAAAGTTTTAAAAATAAATTCCTAAAAATTCTTCTCCGTACAAGTGTCACCCATCCCCTTCATTCCTCCATTATTTAATTTCTATAATTAATTAATTATCTTATTTCCCTCACCCACCTAGAGTTACTCCTAGAATCACTCCTAGGTGTCCCCAAATTCCCTTACAGGTTTTAAAGGCTTTCCCTATTATGAAATTGCTAATTCAGTTTAAAATTAGAAATCTCTTAATTGGTAGACTCTTACTAAGTTGGCTTTCTACTTTTTCCCTTAAGTTCCCCTTTTTCCCTTTTTATGTTACCTCCTTTCCCTAGTTTCCTAATTTTTTATTTTCCCTCTTTCCCCTTTTTAATTAGAACTCAAAAAGGCAGGTGTGCAATTTAACCCCTTTTCCCCTTTTATCATTAAATTAGTATATTTTAAATTATCACAAGATAAAACAATTAATTCCCTCTTTACATTTTATTTCCACATATTTTATTTTTTATGAATAAATTAAATTTCTTACTCCATGTTACAAGATTCAATGAAGATCATAATTATTATTATTTAAGTTGCTTTTATTTTATTTTTATTACACACACACACACACATATATATTTGTTTTTAAAGAAGACAAAATTTTACCACTAGTGTAATTTAGACTTAGGCCTTAAATTTCATACTGGGTGACATTTAATTAGGGAAATTACTTTTTAAAAATTACTTAACATGTTATTCGTCTTAAGGCCATCTAGGTTCATCCCTCTATAATCAACAATGTGACGTGCTCTTCAGGACGCACTAGGTTCTCCAAGGGTGCCACTCGGCTCATATGTTCCCTTGCGCGATGTGCCCTTCAGGACGCACTACATGCTCCAAGGGTGCCACTCGCCTCTTGAATGATTTGGTAGACATCAATAACCCCTGGAGTCAACACTCCGCTAGGTGAACTTGTGGGAGACTAAGGGCCAGCAAGGAATAAGGCCCCCGCCTTATTGCGCGCCCCTTAGAATCATCATGAGTGACTATCGCAGTCTACCCTCACGGCATCGTGGGTCCTCTCGAACTAGGTAATAGTTAACCTACAGTTCGAGCCACGACGGGAGTGCTAGTAGGATGTGGCAGGGTTGTTTTCCACACCTCTCCCTCAACATCTATGGTAGTCTTGCGTGACCCCTTTATGCCATATGTGAGTCTGGTCGACAAGCTATCATTAGCCTGCATCATCAACAAATCATGTCAGAACATATCCATATCATATCATCTAGTCAAATGCACTAATATCACAGTAAAACAATCAAACCCCAAGGGCACACTCCTTGACTCGATCCGGAGTCCAAGGGGTTCCATCGATGCCGCGACATCTTCTAGGTTCGTAATCCAGCACACTCAGTAAAACCGAGTCAATAGCACCTGTCTATGTCAAAGCGGTAAAACAACATGTCATCAATCCATAATGATTCATAATCAAAATCAAAAGTTTTAATAGCATAATAATCTGGATCACTTGCGAGCAAGTGTCCTCAAAGAATAAATTCACTCAGTGCACCAGAGAGGGATGTTACATAGACCCCCTCTTGGTCTAAACTTCGTCCCGAAGTTTCACAGTATAAATGTCGAAATAAAGTGTATCATATGTCTATCTATCAAACAAAAATGGAAACTGTTGGCGCATATCATATGCGCCCTCCCAGGTCGCCGAGTGCGGACTATAATTGTCCCACTGGACCTTGACCTGATCTATCGTTCAACGTCGTAGCTGTTGAACGCGATGATCCAAGTTGCGGACCGGCTCAGCCATGAGCGCTCCCTCGTCCAATACCTGCAAGGAACTCATGTCAATAACATGTGTAGGATCACTAATATAATGTCTCAAAACAGATACATGAAAAACATCATGCATACGCCTCAAAGAATCAGGAAAGGCTAGTCAATAGGCCACGGGCCCCTTTCTCTCCACAATCTTGAAAGGTCCCACAAACCTAGGAGAGAGTTTAGCTCCCTTCCCAAACTTGATTGAACTCTTATGCGGTTTAACCTGCAAGAAGACTTGATCGCCGATCTCGTAACTACGATCGACATGGTGTGCATCGACAAAACTCTTATGTCGATCATGTGCTTCTTTAATCCTTTGTCTTATTGTTTGCATTTTCTCTTCCATTTCTTGGATCGCTTCGGGTCCCACCAGAACACTCTCCTCAATCCAATCCCAAATCAAGGGCGTCCAACACCGTCTCCCCTAAAGAAACTTGAAAGGTGCCATCTTAATGGTGCTCTGGTAGCTATTGTTGTAAGAGAACTCCAATAGTGGCAAGAATTCTTCCCAACACTTTTGTTGGTCCACTACGTACATGTGCAACATGTCCTCCAAGGTCTAGTTCATTCGTTCGGTCTGCCCGTTAGTCTCTAGGTGATACGCAATACTAAATTTAAGTTGGGTTCCCAAGGCCTCTTGGAAACTCGTCCAAAATTGTCCAGTAAACACTGATCCTCGATCGGATATAATCCTCTTAGGAACGTCATGCAGTCTCACAATCTCACTGATGAAAACTCTAGCTATATCAGGTGCTTGATATGTCGTACACACAGGAATAAAGTGAGCACTCTTCGTTAGAGTGTCTACTGCTACGAAAATCGAGTCATGTCTCCTTACCGTCAGTGGAAATACAACAATAAAATCCATCGAAATAACCTCCCATTTCGATTCTGAAATAGGGTGTGGTTGTAGTAATCCAACTGGGTATCTATGTTCAGCCTTTACTTGCTGACATTCTAGACATATGGAAAAATAGTTGATTATGTCTTCCTTCATTCCCCTCCAGAAGAATAAGGGTTTAAGGTCTGCCCTCATCTTCATGACTCCCGAGTGAGCCATGTAAACTTCTCTATGAGCCTCGATCAGGATTAACATCCTCAACTTGTCGTTCGGCGGTACGTAGATCCGATTTTTGAACCTCAATAAACCATCGCTATCAAATGAAAATCCTTCAAATCGTGGTACCATCATTGATTTTTGTCTGCTAATACCCTCGACCTCTTTGTACCAGTCATTGTCATGCTGCAAGGTTAGAATCTTTTCACATAGATTTTTCTGGAGAGGCAGCACTAAAAAGATGTGTGGTCTCCGACTCAATGCATCTGCCACTCACTTCACTATTCATTTTATGTAAGTAATCTCAAATTCGTACTCTCTAAGCAATTCCAACCAACGTCGTTGTCGTGCGTTCAGGTTTCTTTGTGTAAATAGGTGTTGTAGTCCACAGTGGTCAGTCTTTAGGTCAAATTTTTGTCCAACAAGGTAGTGTCTCCAAACCTTCAAGGCATAAACGATGGCTAACAACTCTAAATCGTGCATCACGTAGTTCTCTTCATGCCTTCTTAGTTTCCTCGAAATGTAAGCGATCACTTGTCCATCTTGAATCAAGACTCCGCCTAAGCCTTCCTTGGATGCGTCAATGCATACCAAGAAGTCCACATCCATGTCAGGGACCTTTAGTATCGGTGTTGTTGTCAACAATTCCTTGAGCCTCCGAAATGCTTCTGCACATTTCTCGATCCAAACAAACTTCTTGTTCTTCTTCTACAACTCCACGATTGGATTTTCTATCTTCGAAAACCCCTCGACAAACCATCGATAGTATCATGCTAAACCCATGAAGCTATGCACTTCCAGGACATTCGTTGATCCAGGCCATTCCATAATAGCCTCGACCTTTGCTGGATCCATGGCGACGCCTTCGTCAAAGATGACATGCCCTAAGTAGTGAATCTTCGATTGATAAAAAGAGCATTTGGACAACTTCCCATACAATTTGTGCTCTCGTAGACACTGTAGTACCAAGCGCAAGTGCTCGTCATGCTACTCCGTCATCCAAGAGTAAATCAAGATATTGTCAATGAATACTTGGATGAACTTGTCCAAGTACTCATGGAACACCCCATTCATCAAACTCATAAATACTCCTTGGGCGTTTGTTAGTCCAAACGGTAAAAAGGTAAACGCATAATGTCCAAACCTTGTCTTAAAGGCAGTTTTAGGGACATCATCCTCCTTGATCCGTAACTGGTGATACCCTGATCGCAAATTGATCTTGGAGAACACCGTTGCACCCTTCATTTGATCGAACAGATCATCAATTCTCGGCAATGGATACTGATTCTTGATTGTGGCCTTGTTCAATTGATGGTAGTCAATGCAAAGCCTCCACGATCCATCCTTATTTTATATGAAAATAACCAGTGCACCCCACGGTGACACACTAGGACATATCAGTCCCAAGTCCAACAACTCCTTCAGTTGCATTTTCAACTCTTGTAACTCCGGGGTCGGCATCCGATAAGGCGTTTTTGTTGTCGGTTTAGTCCCCGGTTTTAGGTCTATGGTAAACTCCAATTCCCTCTCCGACGAAATCCCAGGTAACTCCTCCGAAAACACATCTGCAAACTCTCTCACCACCGGAAGGTGTTCTAGACCTTCCACTACTCCAGGAATGATTTTAAGGATGGAAATTTATTTTAAAATGTAGAAACCTTGGCGAATCTTAGTAATCCTTCATATGCCAACTATAAATGTTTGGCGATATTTTTGTAAAAATATTCAAATTT
>JZKD02S0829275.1:103983-114072 GCA_000966675.3 Picea glauca
TAAGGTAAAATAATTTTATCCTATAGAATTTGGGTGAATCATTTTTATAATAACGAATCTTTTTTTGGGAAAAACTATGGAAAATTAGCCCATGAGCGAAATTTAGCCCCTAAAATCATCACTACACTACTCCCTTCTTGTTTAAAGCAAGGATCGCATAAAGCTTGCACCCCTTGCGCATGCTCTTTCGAAGTTGCAAGGAAGAAATGAACCTCAGAGAAATTCCCTAGTTCTGCCCTACAATCACACGTCTCTATCCCTTGTCATCGACCAAACTCAACCATTTCATCTTATAGTTGAGTATCGCCTCATGCGATTCCATCCAATCCATACCAATCAAGACATCATACGATCCTAGGATGGAGACCTATAGGTTGGCCCTTGTGACAAACTCTCCTAGGTTAAGGACACAGCTCGTAACCTTTCCTCCAATATTCTGTTTGGCTCCTAAAGCCATCTCTATGAAGATAAACTCGTCCTGTTTGACTGCCTTTACCTTAATCCCTTTTAGCACTGAACCAGAAATGAAACTCTCGGTAGCACTGGGATCTATCAAAATACTAAGGGTTTGGTCAGCGACGGTACCTGTCATCTCGAGCACAGTCGACTGATGATCTGCCTAGCGGTTATTCACCACTGCATGAATCCGATGGGCCTTGCCCATATTTCCCATGGTAGTGGGTCCGACTGATCTGGATGCTCTGGTCCTCTCCATAGGGTAGTCACGCTGGTAGTGTGGCTCCCCACATGTCCAACACCCCTTCTTCGACCCAATAGTTGTGGTACCCGAAGTAGATGATGACGGCCCACCGGCCTGGAATCCTGGTCTATTCAACTGAACAGGCCTAAACTATTGTTGTTGTAGGCGACGTTGTTGCTGATGTTGTGGTCCCCGATAAGGTGTTCGCTGCTAAGGCATCGATCACCGAGGTGTAGTGAAATTGGATCCCCTCTAGAAGCCACAATATCCCAGTGTATGTCTAGCTGGTGTCTGATGCTGCTGTGCTCCAGATGAAACCTGCCCTGCTGGTCTCACTGGAGTCCTGGTCTGACCCTTGATAATAAGCTCCTCTTATGCTATGAGGGCCTTCTGGACGACATCATGCAAGATTTGAGGCATCAGAATCCTAAATTTTGCACGTACACTTCCGTTAAGGCTGAACATGAACCTATTGAACTTAAGTTTCTCAGTGTTAAGGTGCAGAGCATACCAGAGCAGCTCCATAAAATGAGCCTCGTACTCGAGCACCATACGACTGCCCCGTCGTAAGGCGTTGAACTCATTGAGATGACGCTCAATGAATTCCTCTGAAAGGTACCTCTGTTGGAACTGTTCCTCGAATAGTTCCCATGACACGTCTTTGACGACCATGTTCAGCTGCGGTAGGAGTGTCTTCCACCATAGAAGAGCACTCCCCTTCAGTTGAAAGACTGCCATGCAGACCTTCATGTTGGAGGTATAATCACGAAGAGCAAATCACATCACCATATTCTCCGACCATGCCTCGGCGGCTGTGCCATCTGGGGCACCAAAGAACTCAGGAAATTTGACCTTCTCGAGTTCACAGTGAATGCTACCAGTACCAACTAGAGCGCACGGTGGAACCTCAGCGGTTGTCGACACCCTGGCCTCATCTCTGTCCAAATGACTGATTAGTGCCTCGGACATGCGTTGAAAAGATCTCATCATTCTGACTACATCGCCAAATGCTATCTTCTCATGTTCGAGAACTTGCTCGTCTCCCTGGGGATTAGACCCCTCAAACGTGGATGCTACTGGAGGCATCGCGCCTCCTCCACTAGCACCACGTCGTCAGACTTTGTGGCATCCTCTAACCATGATTACCTGCATGCACACAAGTCTACTTGATCAACAACACTATAATCAATCATATCAATGAAATCCATAGGGATCCCAAGTCGCGGGTTGAACTCGCTCTGATACCATATGTAACAACCTTCATGTTTGTTTATGACAACAAGCCTCACATAACAAGTCCAAATGTTTTTTGTGTGTGCATGTGTAGAAGGGTAATAAAGACATTATACTCAACGTTGCAACACGACGATGAACATGATGCATCCAAGTCATGTGACAACAACTTAACAACCTAAGAAGCACATTAAGCATCTGGAAGTAATGGACAACAATCAACTGATGAAAAATAAGAATGACTATGACAACCCGCCCGTTCTAGGACACATAAGAAACGCTCAAGCCCAGGTTCCCATCAATTTTGACCATTTAAGGTCTCAGGGTTGACGACTGTTCTGAGGAATAAGGAGGTGTCTACATCCCCTCCCAAAACAAACCAGTCCAAGCTGACTAAGCTAATGACAACATCAAGATCATCCAGGACACCTTCTCCCACTAAAAATCAAAATTTCATAAATCCTTCAAGAATATTTAAAGTCGACCTTATATAGTCTTTTACATAAATTAAACATTGAAATGTTTTAATTACGCCCATATTGGAAACTATGTTATCTTATATAAAGTAGCATATTATACACACTTACACTCTAACTGTTACAGTAAGGGAATCTAATGAAAGAATTATCTAATGAAGGTATAACTTTGACTACATACTTCCAATAAAAATCCAAATATGAAAGGTTTTCGAAAATAATTAAAAAGGTATTTTATTGAACATAAAAATTGACGTATATGACATTAGAATATAATGATAAACTTTATCTTGAAATCTCACCTCCAATAAAATCTTATATCCTTTTTAATAATATGTAAAGACAACCAAAGTATTTTACTTCGAACAAACATTGAAATATTTAATTTCTTGTCCACCATTTACGCCCAACAGTGGTATCGCAATCAACGGTAAAAATAAGTCCATTAGAGGATAGCCTTCCAGCAATGATATTGCTACACTAAACATATTATATCGTTGTCATTAAATAAATTGAAATTGCAGAAAATATACACATGATATAATTGTGAGTTAAGTATCAACAAGCTAAACAGAGTGCACTTTGAAATTAATAATACTATATTCTACCATATTTCATCATTGCTAAACAAGGAATGGAGGAATGTTGTATAATAATAGTCCAACACATATGCTGTCGAGTAAGGTAGATCGCAGCAATGACTAATCCATCCATTTTCATTTTCAAGACATCTGTCATGATTTGATTATCTCCCCTCCATGACCTATTCGTAAATAGTTGAATGGTAAAGACATTTTACAGTTTAAGGTTTATATCTTTCGGGTTATAACTGAAATAACGTCCAATTGAGTTATTCTTTTTTTTTTAAAACTAAAATAAAAGCAGACTTTCAAGTCTCTGCCTAAGCCAGCTAAATTCCATCAAAGAAAGGGGCTTCAAATAGGAGATGACAAACAAGGATAGTTTAACGAAGGCAGTGCCCTTACGTACACCAATAAAAGGCAGGAAGTGGTCGTTCCAGCAGCAGCACCAACAGAGTTTAAAGGGTAATTTGAGTTCCACTAAGGCAATCAAACATTCGTCCACATGGGAGGAGCCATGGAGTAAAAGAAGTTTCTTCCTAAAGGCTAAAACGCTAGGCAATCTTGGAGGGCGATTGGAAACACCAGGTGTAACGCTGACTAGAATAGTATTTTCCCAGGACTTAACAAGCTGTCCAGAAAGGCGTTGTTGTCATGGAAGCTGTGAGAATAAGGGTAATAAAAACGACGTCCAAGTATGGCAAGTACCACCAATTTACACTCAAATTCAGTTCAACATCATCACATGATTTACAATTGCATACCTTACATCAAGAAGGGTTTGATTCTTCAAGGTACGAAAACCATTATGGTCCACTACTTGCCCTTTGATTTTAGCAGGCAACCCGCATAACATTCAGATTGGGATTCAAAAGAACCCAACACTCTATGCAAGGAATACATATTCAAGGAGGCATCGCAAAGGATAGACAACAATATTCCAATCATTTCAAATATTATGTTTCTCTCTTGCAGCATTATGCCAACATGAAAGCACTCTCGAAGGGAAAGAAAATCCATGGCCACATGCTCCTAATCCATTTTGACCAGAGCGTTTCCATAGGTTTCGTTCTTGTGAGCATGTATTCCATGCACGGATCTATGACAGACACAGATTTTATTGATTTCGAACCTAAATAGAGTAAAATAGAAGACACAGATTTTTATTTCTTTTCCATTCCAGTATCCCATTACAACGCAGACTGAGAAATTACACCAACCATTTATCCAAATCAGTGTACACCAAAATGTAGACTTTAGAATTTAATTATTTCTCTAGCTTCAAGATGCCAATATGAAAATGCAGACAGGAATCCATTGGTTTCCCAATGCCAAAATACCAAATGTAAAAAAATGTCGACATGAATTCATTTCTTTTTTTTGCAATGCCAAAATACCCATACCACGCATCATTACATATAAATTTTTTGTCACTCAAATAGTTACCACTAGAATGGTAATAAACATATGTCTAGATAACAAAAATCACTGTTAATATATTTAAATTGGTCAGGCCAAGAAACATCAGGTATTCAACTCCTTGATATCCCAAGCAGAGCATAAAATCGTTGTCTCAAGTTAAAATGTAGGTATGAGGTCAACTGCAGGCAAAGGTAAAGATGATCAATCAAGCACATAACTAAACCATCAAGGATGCAAAGAGATCCATACACAAAGGCACTTATTCCTAGAAGGCACAAGTCAAACAATCATCCAAGGACAATAACGGAGGTAGATGGCTAACAGAAACATCCTTCGCTCATCATCCTCGCACAAAAAAGCAGGACGTTGAGATCCATAGGTCTTTTAATGCTAAGGTGACGACTGTAGATCAAGCTCCTGGTCGATTTCTCAAGTGAGGACTGGTGAGCTATGGACAAAGGCTAATCAAACTCAGGGTCACAGTCAACACACAGGGTGGTCACGACATGCGGGAAAATGAAGGCCATGGTAGTCAACAACCATCTAGCTAAGCTAAGGAAGGTTTCAGTCACCAATTAAAAAAAACATCATTTTACTTTTCCATTAATTAAGAAGATCCAATCATAAATCCTAGTAAATTCTACCATACAAAAATGAAGAGAGTGTATCGTTGCCTTATCGCCTTCTCCGACTGACATTCCGCGCGCTCCATGCAACTCTCGCTCGCCAACCGTCGAGACTTCACTGGTACCTCCCAGCCAATGCTAGGGGTACTCTTCTTCCCCCTTAGCCCCCCAATCCGCAAAGGGGCCACACACGCTATCTAGAGATTTCGACTAGCTCCCAGCTCGCCTCGCAAGACTGAGCTACCACTCCTCTCCGAGCTGGGGATCCCCAACTCCCACAAGTAAATCAATCAAGTAGATATTTCTACAGCTTAACATTGCGCAAACAGAAGATGATCCTTCCTCCTTCACCTTCCTTTATTTTATAGAGTTTTGAACTTCCTCTCTTTCCCAAAATCTCATTTAATTAAAGTTTTAAAAATAAATTCCTAAAAATTCTTCTCCGTACAAGTGTCACCCATCCCCTTAATTCCTCCATTATTTAATTTCTATAATTAATTAATTATCTTATTTCCCTCACCCACCTAGAGTTACTACTAGAATCACTCCTAGGTGTCCCTAAATTCCCTTACACGTTTTAAAGGATTTCCCTATTATGAAATTGCTAATTCAGTTCAAAATTATAAAGCTCTTAATTGGTAGACTCTTACTAAGTTGGCTTTTCGCTTTTTCCCTTAAGTTCCCCTTTTCCCCTTTTATCATTAAATTAGTATATTTTAAATTATCACAAGATAAAACAATTAATTCCCTCTTTACATTTTATTTGCACATATTTTATTTTTTATGAATAAATTAAATTTCTTACTCCCACTAGCGTAATTTAGACTTAGGCCTTAAATTTCGTACTGGACGACATTTAATTAGGGAAATTGTTTTTTAAAAATTACTTAACATGTTATTCATCTTAAGGCCATCTAGGTTCATCCCTCTATCATCAACAATGCAACGTGCCCTTCAAGATGCACTAGGTGCTCCAAGGGTGCCACTCACCTCATATGTTCCCTTGCGTGATGTGCCCTTCAGGACGCACTACGTGATCCAAGGGTGCCACTCGCCTCTTGACTAATTTGGTATACATCATTAACTCTTGGAGTCAACACTCCGCCAGGTGAACTTGTGGGAGACTAAGGGTCTCTAAGGAATAAGGCCCCCGCCTTATTGCGCACCCCTTAAAATCCTCATGAGTGATTGTCGCAGTATGCCCTCACGTCATCGTGGGTCCTCTCGAACTAGGTAATCGTTAACCTACAGTTCGAGCCACGATGGGAGTGCTAGTATGTTGTGGCAGGGTTGCTGCCCACACCTCTCCCTCAACGTCTCTAGTAGTCGTGCGTGACCCCTTTACTCCATATGTGAGTCTGCTCAACAAGATATCGTCAGCATGCATCATCAACAAATCATGTCAAAACATATCCATATCATATCATCTAGTCAGATGCACTGATATCACAGTAAAACAATCAAACCCCAAGGGCACACTCCTTGAATCGATCTGGAGTCCAAGGGGTTCCATCGATGCCTTGGCATCCTCTAGGTCTGTAATATAGCACACTCAGTAAAATTGAGTCAATAGCACCTATCTATGTCAAAGCGGTAAAACAACATGTCATCAACCCATAACGCCTCATAATCAAAATCAAAAGTTTTAATAGCATAATAATCCAGATCACTTGCTAGCAAGTTTCCTCAAAGAATAAGTTCGCTCAGTGTGCTAGAGAGGGATGTTACATCCACATATAAGAGAAATTAAAAATTCTACTGAAACGTGGACAATGATTAAAGATTTATATGAAACTAGCAACACAAATCATATTATGTTCCTGAAAACTAAATTGCTAGGCATTAAGATGGATAGAAATGAATTTGTTAGTTCATTTTTGGGTCACATTAAAGAGTTGAAAGACAAGATAGGAAACATAGGGGAAACAGTTTCCAGCACTGATCTTGTTACAATTACCTTAAATGGTGTTTTAGAAGATTATCAGTTGTTCATAACAGGTCTCGCAGTAAGGGAGAAACCTCCTAGTTTTAAAGAACTAACAGGTATTTTGCTGCAAGAGGAAGAGAGGTGCTTGAATTTGAAGCCTCACAATATAGATTTGGCACTATGGTCAAATAAGAGATCCCCGAGAGGGAGATCAAGAAAAAGGATGATTCTAGGGGCTAAATTTCGCTCATGGTAATTTTCCATGGTTTTTCCCAAAAGAAGATTTGTCATTCTAATAATGATTCACCCAAATTCTATAGGAAAAATTTATTTTACCTTTAAAATCACCAAAATTTTATACAAACTATATAAAATCCTTAGAAATTTGAATATTTTTACAAAAATATCACCAAACATTTATGGTTGGCATATGAAGGATTAGTTAGATTCACCAAGGTTTCTACATTTTAAAATAAATTTCCATCCTTAAAATCATCCCTGATCAGGAGAAAGAGGCAGAGGAGGTCGTTCATCACATACAAGACAATCCCAAAGGCCAAATCAAGGTATGCCCTCTAACAAGAATGATTCAAAGAGTTGTTTTTATTGTGGTCGACCTGGACATCTTATTAAAGACTGTCATAAGAAGAAGAGTGATGAGGCTAGGGATAAACCTAGAAAACATATAGGTCATTATGCAGAAGAATCTTCAAATCATGATCTCAGATGCTAGTGATGATATTGATGAACCCACGAATTTTGATTCTCGGTATCTTAGAATATTTGTGTCTAATGCTTATTTATCTGCCAAAACGGATTATATTGATGTCTGGTTTGTGTATTATGGAGCATCAGTACATATGACATGTAATAAGAAGTGGTATGCTAATTTTAAATAAAAACATAATGGTGCCAACATATATCTTGGAGATGACCTTTCTCATCAAATCAAGGGATACACATATATTCCAGTAACATTGTCAGAAGGTTCTATTTGTCACATTGGCAATGTTGTGTATGTGCCCGGCATAAAGAAAAATTTGATCTCTATGTCCACCATTACAAATCAGAACTTGAAGGTTGAATTATTCAAGAATTATTTCATAGTAAAGGATCTGTTGGACCAATACATAACTGTTGCAACGAGAGTCAGAGCAGGAGGACTCTACAAGCTTGATGTTACCAGCAAGGAACATCATGCACTGACTTCTGCAACTATGCCAACAGAGAGTCTTTGACATCAAAGGTATGGCCACATCAATCATCCTGATTTATTGTTATTACAGAAACATAATATGGTTGAAGGAATTCCCATGTTGAAGAATGAAAATGTTTCTTTTGAAGGGTGTGCATTAGGAAAGATGCACAGAGATGAATTCCCCTCTAATCCTGATAAGAAAAAGAGAGATGTGTTATATATTTTTCATACTGATGTTTGCAGACCTATGGAGACTAGGTATTTAGGAGGTGCATTTTAATTTCTATTATTTATTGATGATTACACGAGATACGCATGGGTTTATTTCCTTAGAAGAAAAAGTGATGTTTTCGAGTACTTTAAGGAATTCAAAACCATGGTGGAAAAGTAGACAAGAAAATCCATCAAAATCCTCCGTTCAGATCAAGGGGGAGAGTATAAAACAGGGGAATTCATCAAATATTACAAATATCATGGAATAGTATAGCAGTTTACAGTACCCCATACTCCACAGTAGAATGGAGTGGCTAAAAGGAAAAACATAACTCTGGTAGAGTGTGCACGCAGTATGATGAAAGGTAAGAATCTCTCAAACACATTTTGGGCTGAAGCCATAAATTCTACAGTTTATTTAAAGAACATAAGTCCAACAAGGTGTCTTGATAATATTACTCCTTTCGAATCCTTGTATGGTTCCAAACCTGCAGTTCATAATTTGAAAGTATTTGGGTGTAAGTATTTTGCACATATTCCAAAGGAGAATAGGAAGAAATTGGATGCTAAATCCATTAAAATGTATTTTCATAGGGTATTGTTATGAATTCAAATCATAGAAACGGTTTGATCCTTCTACTCACAAAGTATTTGTGAGTAGAGATGTACTTTTCCATGAGCAGGAAGCAAGAAATCATGACAACAAAAGTCATGAGGAATGGCATAGAATTCTTGATGAAGGAGTTAAAGAAGATCAACAACAACGACAATCATCCCAGCAACAACCACAATTTCTACAGCAACCACCACAGCCACAGAAACAACAACAAGAAGAAGAAGGACTCAGTGATATGGACACTTCAAGAAGTCACAATTCACCTTGAGGCGAAGACAAATCTTCACAAAGTGGGGAGGAAGATAATCAATTGAGAATATCTTCACGACATGTTCGGCTCCCTGAGAGGTATAGAGACTATGCCCTAATGAGTAGCATTTCAAATGTCATAGAACCCATTAGTTTTAATGAATCCAATGAACATGATGAATAGATAAATGCAATGGAGGAAGAATATGAATCTATAATGAAAAACAATACTTGGGAATGCATTGAATTGCCTAAACATAAAAAGCCCATTGGATGCAAATGGATATACAAACCCAAGTTTAAATCATATGGTAGTATAGAAAAATATAAGGCTAGACTGGTGGCAAAGGGTTATTCACAAACATAAGGTATTGATTATGCCGAAACATTTGCACCAGTAGCTAAATTGAATACTATCAGATTGTTAATTGCTTTAGCTACAAAGTACCATTGGAAGCTACACCAATTAGATGTTAAATATGCATTTTTTAATGGTGAGTTAAAGGAGGAGGTTTACCTTACTCAAATTGAAGGTTTTGTGGAACATGGGAAAGAACACTTAGTGTGTAAGTTAAAGAAAGCATTGTATGGACTAAAACAGGCACCTAGGTCATGGTATGAGAAGATAGAGTCTTTATTTCTTCAACAAGGTTTTGTGAGGAGAAAGAGTGATCCAAATTTGTATACCAAATTTGATGAGCATGGGTATATAGTATTGATTTCCTTATATGTTGTGTTGGATCATGTTGTCATTGATGCCAATGGTTTGATTATTTGGGAGATTGTTGGATCATACGTCATTGATGCAAATGGTTTGGTTTGATTGATGTCAAGTAATTGATTGATTG
>JZKD02S0829275.1:128977-139003 GCA_000966675.3 Picea glauca
GTTCTCTGCAGAAGGTGGAGTAGAGTCATCAAATAAAATATGGAAGTGGTTGTCATCCCAGAAATGACAACTATCCATATACCAATCATCACAATCTTCCTCAAAATCATACCAATCATATATTTCCTGATTATATTCATCCCTGAGGCCCTGCATAAGAAATATCTCCTGCATGTTGTTCAATGAATCTTGAATACTACGAAAACTGTCATTGAGGCCATCTGTGATGATATTTGTGATGCTGTCTGTGAGGCCTTATGCTAACACATCCAATCTCTCATCCAATGTGTGAAACAATTGGGCTTTGAATGATTCAATAATTTCTTTCAGGTTTTGAGAAGAAATAGCCATCTGAAAACCCAAAAAATAGACCCAATAAGTTTCAGCAGAAAATCGCGGCTTTTTCTGGAAAAACCCTAAAAAACTGTTGAAGTTAAAATGCTCATAACTTCACTTCCCGGACTCCGTTTCGGTTGATTTTTTTTTTGTAATTGGGTGAAATTGTGAGAGGCACTCAGATATTTAATTTATTTGGGCAAATTCGGCCTCCAATTTCTACATAAATAAAAACAAATCGTGTCGTCGTCCGCAGAAAAACCCTGAAAATTTACAGATTTTAAAACCTCAATATCTTGACCTTCCGGACTCCGTTTTGGATAATTTGTTTTTTCAACTTGGGTGTTTTTCTGAGAGTAACTCAGATATAAAACCATTTTTTGCAAATTTTGCACAGAAATATACTGAAAATATCTGGAATGTCGCGGCCCTCTTTTTTCTTCTCCGAAAAAAAAAATCTGCAAAAATAAAAAATATTTGCCCATAATGTGTGCCCAAGGAAAGTGCTCTGATACCAATTGTTAAGAACCAAAGACCTGATTACAAAAGAAGAAAAACTGATATAGAAGAACAATATAGAAAAACACAACTTTCTTATATCAAACCCTTGAGGTAGGGAAACACCATACAATGGATCCTATTATGGAAGGGATCATCTCCTGTTCATTTGCCTCTTCGAGGGGGCATCCTCCTATTGAGCTTCAGCTCCAAATACAATATTTATCTTCATGTCTCATTACATTGCTTGAACCCCTTTATATATTGCTATCATCTCCTAAGAACATTCTAGAGGAGGAATCTTCTAGAAGTAGAACCTTAAGAAGCCCTCTTACATTAATTATATCTAACTACCATAGTGGGCCTTATTTAATAATATAGTGGACCTAGTCCACCTTACATTGAATGACCTCCACTATTATCACTATGGGCCCTCTAGGCCCCCCCACTACCTCTCTAGCTACCTTACAATAGCCACATGGTAACCCTTCCATTAGTGATTGATTTATTCATCATATATCTAATGGTTGAGTGATCAGTGTGAACAAAGACCTCATACCCTATAATGTAGTGTGTAAATTTATTAATATCATGAACTAATGCAAGGAACTCTTTCTCAGTAACTGTATAGTTCAATTCAGAGGGTGTGTTGACGGGCGTAAATGACACATCGTCAACTGGAAGGTCATATCCGAACAAAGGTTGTCTAAATAACCCAATCCGTTTGGAATGAAATGACCTGACAGGTTTAATGGCTCTATTGGCCAACTAAAGTTCTAAAAACAGTAAAAGAAATAAACTAATCTAAAGCTATGATTCTAACAAGTGATATATTACTTACTAATGTTTATTAAAAAGAAACGTGAATATACAAATGATTATAAACAATTTATATACAATTTACAAGGTTTACTTCAAATCTTGCGAAAATGAATGTTCATAATAATGTTTCAAAATAAGATAAAGTAAGAACATAAATATTTTTGTTTTTTCTAATGTTTAAAGATTTTAAACTAAGAAATACTAAGAAAATACAATTGAAATAATGACACAGAAACAATCAAAGCTAATTAATGCAATCATCGTCTCATTCATATATAAACAAATCTGAATAAAAGAAAACAATGCACCTACTAACCTCTCACTGATCAACAATACTAAGATAAATTCATTTCTTTGTATTTGTATGAGCTCCTCTTAACCTATGTCAAGTGTAAACCTATGACAAAAAAAAGCATAATACTTCCTAAAGAAATCCAATGAAGTGTTTCATATTCTGGAGCGAGTTTATAACGACAGAAAGACAAATAATTATATATCTTGTGACCTTGAAATGTCCAATCACTGAAAATGAAAGAAATTTCAATTCTAAGGAATGATGTTACCAACTATCTAGCATCAGATGCAAACTCAAAATACTTGAATAGATGATCAATCACAGATATAAACCAAACCAAAAGATAATGAACCATATAAATGAAAACATAACATGAAAAATTATATGCAGAATGGTATAAAGCTAGTTCAATACAAATAAAGTTTCATATTCAGAAATTATATGAGAAACAATATTAACATTGCACAATCTACAAAAACACAAAAGCCAAAGAGTAAATTGTTTTCTCATATAGTTTCAACAAAATATATTCATTATATGGTCCAGGAAGAACTTTTGGATAACAAACTTTTAAAGATTGAAAAAACTAATATATAAATGATATCAATTAACCACGTATTGATAAAACAGACTAAAGATAATTTAAATCAATGCATAATCAATTATTCAAAGAATATGAAGATATTATAATGAAAATAAAACCATTTTACTCATAGGATAGAATCCATTAAACAACCTGCATTTCATATTCTTCTTTGAAAATACTCGTCCATTATCCCAAAGATTCCAACCATCTGTTACTCCATTTGAAAATAAATAATTTTACAAAAGAAATGATATACAAAAGAGAAGGGACAAAAATCCTCCTCTCAATTTTTTGGATCCCATAGATCTGAACTTTCTCATATATTTATACAATGAATGAACACTCTGGGTGTCACTAATAATTTCTGCCACCTGAAATTTCTCTCGTAAAGAGACACAAATATCTCTCAAATCGTGCATTTGTTTGGGAAAATTCTATGTTAAACTTAAATGGGTCCATTTTGGAGATGGGTTTTCAACCGTTTCTTCAGATTCCTCACGGTTTGGTTGCAATCTGTCCCACAAAATAATCTATCTATTCTTGACACATTTACAAATTTTATCTGTTGTTGCTCATAAATTTATTTGCAGCAATCCAATATTATTTTTAGATCAATCACCTTGAACGTATTTAGATAATAAAATCAGACCATGATCAGATCTGTACCAAATAAATGATAATATAAACCTATGAAACAAAACGAAATCTAAATTAATAACCTAAAAATTGTGAATAAAACAAGATTTAGAACAATAAAATAAAAAATAAATTTAAACTATGAGTTCTAAAAAAAACATTGTTTATATTCTCCTTTCAAATATGATCTTAAAATTCTAGAAGCTTCAAGTTGATGGAGAGGAGAAAAATATTAATTTTGGGTTTTCACAAAATCAAACAAATGATAGATAATTCTTTTATTATTATTATTTTTATTTTGAAATGAGATGCAAAATGAAAAAAGAATTTAATTAATTAATTCCACCAAATGATTTTGTGAAAATGAGAAACCAATCAAGATATTATTTGATGAAGTATTGAACCCATTATTCAAAATAGTCAAACTTGATAATGAGAAAAAGAATGAACACATAATCATAATTTAACTGAAAGTAAAAAGTTGATAAAAATTAACGTTTTTGTTTAAATTGAGATTTATATGCTTGTTTATAAATTTTGACATATACTCTTTGTAATGAATGTCTCATATTATAATGAATGTCTTAAGTTTGTCTCAAAGCAAGCCAAGGTATGGAACTATTTGAAAAGGTTGATTTTGTAGCTCATTATAATTATCAAGATTTTAATGGGGGGCCTTTAAATATTGTAAAATTTTAGGGAGCTTTGTTGGGGCCCAACAAATGACAACTTACTGGGTGAACCAGTTATTTCTGATCTAGTAAGATTTCATCTCAGGGAAGAAAAATAAGACTTGGATATAATTTTAAGCTGCTTTGAAACAAATCTACTTTAATATTACACAACGTTAAGAGTAGCTCAGATTTATAGAAATGTATCAGAAAAGAATTAAATAATGATTTTAAAGTGGATTATAACCTGAAGTTGTGTTTTAATCAAATAGTCATGATGTTTATAAAAGGACTTCAATACCGTTGACAGAGCCACTACTGTCAGCAGGCGTCCATAGCCTCGACATGGATGTCATTTAACCCACTCAAATGCTTTAATCCCATCCAATAGTTGTATCCACATGATGTATACTTCCATAAAAGATAATTTAAAATCATATACATGCTACCTCTTGACCCGACATTGTTTCGTTGCCAGCAAGCCTTTTCAGTACACCGACGAAGTTGCCTTGGTATCATGTGTGCATTTACCCACTGCCAACAAGCCTGTTCAGTACCCCGATGGGTTTACACACACTTCCCACACTTAAGTTCTTCCAACCCTCTTATGCGACTTTAAATAATAATACAATTATATATTTATTGATGACAAAGAGAGTGGGGTGATACTGGAGGTTAATTGCAATACATGTGAACAATTGATCATATTTTTTTATTTGCTTTTAAAACTAGAAGTTTTATCATGGTTTAGAAATTTTAGATTTCATTTAAGAAATCATCTAGAGAATGGGGAAGCACTTAAAAGTGATTCCTTAAGAATGTGGACGGTGTAAAAAGTCTAAGGATAATCGTAATTCCCAAAGATCTTGACACATTTCAGGGGTAATACTCTGACAAAGACCATTTAGGATTTCATAATACTCAACTAACTTACAAATCAAATATCTGAGTTGAACCTTAACATCAAAAACTGTTTGAACTGTTTCAAATTGCTTTCAAAAACATAAATATTGAAATGAATGCATCATTTGACAATCGTTCTTTGATCAGAAATATATTTATTCAAATAGACAGACAATAAGAAGGTTCAATCAAAGAAAGAAAAAAATAAAAAAACTAACTCACAACAAACTGAATCAGATTGTATTAACGGGATTCAAAATCAGAAGTATATCAAAACAAACAAAATCGAAATAGCAAAAGAACACTTTCATAAACAATTTTGGCCAAAGATAAACCCGAGCTTTGGGATATACTAACATCCCACTATAAAATAAAGGAAGAACTAAATCATATAAAATATCATGTGCGGGCAAGTTCTTTTCTTAAGATAGTGATTCATAAGATGTTACTTTGACCAAGCGTTATTATTAAAAATAAAAGAGACTAAAAGAAAATAGAAGAATTCTTACTAATATGAGTGCAGTCCTACTCGTGGCACCTTGGGTTAGGGTTGAATTGATAGTTCAAATTTACTTATCTATTTACTTTCCATTTAAAATTTTCATGATGATACTGTGTTTTTGAAAAGAAGTATTCAACAAAAAAAAGAGAGAAAAAGATTTAAAGTGGACTTCCTTGACAAAATTCATATTATGGTTCTCTTGGTGTGCCCACTTGTGTTCATAACTGCATTATTACAAAGAGAAAAACTAAGAAAATAAAACTAAAGGAAACCTACTCCTAAACCTACTCTAAACTACTAAATAGATCAAAACGCTAAGTAAAATCGTATTTCCAGTGCAGCCACAAGAGCATCTCTAATCCTGCAAGGCATAGAAAATAAAAAATCAGAATAAAAGAATGTAGTATTTGCAGATACAAAATAAATATGTCATACTTACCTCCTATATATTCTTTTAAAAACAAAACAATCACGACTTTACCATTTTTTTGAAACTTCTTGATGTATGAATCCTCCAACCATTTTGAAATCTTGTCGTGATATGGGTCATAATGACATGGAAGAGTGTAAGTAAGTTTGGAAAACTTTTCAATATTATGGGGACCTGACATAACCATCAACTAAGGCTGATGTGCCCCATCCTCTTAACAATTCTCCAAGTGTTCATCCATTTCTTCACATGGAGGATCTAAAAAAATCATGTCATGCTTACTTCCTATATATTTAGGTAGAAACAAAGCAAGCACAACTTTATCTTTATTATGAAGATTTTTTAGATATGAATCTTCAAGCCATTCTAAGATCCTATCATAAAAATTAGGATGCAAACTATGAATTTGATGAAATGGATATATCAATTGGGAGCACATCATAAGAGGATTTATGACATCAGTTAGATTATTGGTTTGAATGCTTCCTTTGATGAGATTGATCATTTCAAAATGTGAAGCATAAACATTAAAATTCAAACTAATCAAAGAATGAGTATGCAATGTAGAATATTCAAACTCCATAAGAATGAGTGCATTGTCTTTTTCAAAAATAAATCGTGTAAAATCATCTTGCAACATGTCTTTTTTCCATGCGAGTGACGAAAGTGAAAGAGAATCAAATATGACCTCATAAATGTTATGTTTGGAATTAATTTCACCAAATCTTGGCATATCGAAAAATATATGATTGTGACAGAAAAGAGTAAGATACCATGGATAAAGTATCAAGTCCACCAGAATATAAGAAGAGATCATGATATAAAGAATGAAACTAATCATAAATGAACACATGAAAATAATCTCTTGAGCTATGATATTTAGCAATGGTATTTTGAAGACATTCTTCTTCACTTTCATTAAAAATTTCACTCTATTTTGGTGATAAATTCTTCAACATAATATGATCATCTAAATTTGTCTCTTGTATGATAGATAATTCAAAACTTTTATGACAAACAGCAAACATCTAATCTTTCATGTGGATAAGGTATGATTTCTGGATGAAGGTTTAAGGTTTCTTCTTCCAATTGCAAATCTACATCTCTAATCAGTTTCATTGGAATGTTAGAATGCTTAAGATATTTTTCATCACCTAAGTGTTCTTCAATAACTGAATTTAAGTACTGATTAGAGAAAGAGTTAGAAGAATATGGGCATTCACCTTGACCCAACATCAAATCTTCTTCCACGATAGTCGAGGACTGAGCATACAATGATTCAAAGGAAAACCCAATTTGATTGTCAGTAAGATTATTTTCAATAGGTTCTACCTCCCTTGCTTGTTCAAAATTTTTAGATGGATTCCTCTCATCCTACGAACAAAATTCTTCTTGCAATTGAGTGATAGGATTTGTAACCAATTCATCATTCGTGATTGAATATGACTAGATGAAAGGGATGCAAGCATCATAGAGGAGATTTAGTACAAATGACATGTCATCAAGATTAAATTTACAGAGAACATGATGGATTCTTGTTGAAAAGCCTTCTAGAAATGAATTATCATTGATTAGTAAAGTCTGAAATTCTTCACATAATTGATTGTAATCACAGTTTTCAAAATCATCTAAAAATTCATCTACAAACTGAAACCAATCAATAATATGATATGCTGGAAAAGACTCAAACCAATGTTTAATCAGACCCCTGAAAGTAAAAATGAACAATCTACATAAAACCTTTAAATCAAAATATCATGATTGATGCATTTACACCAAAACTTGTTAAGATGGTCTTTTGCAAACACATTCCCCCAACCATCAAAGTTGAGTTTGGACAAGAGAGAGACTGTCTCGTTGGGAATATCGGGTAATGAGAAGTGAAAAGAAAGTTCCAACACAGTGATTTGGGGAGCCATGTGAAATTAAATACATTCGAAACAAAGACTCCTGCAACGCTGGCTTGTCATTCTAGCCTGCCTTCTAGTGCATTTCAAGATGACACGGAAGAAGAATTTATAAATCTGGAATTATGACAGGTTGAGGGGTGAAACATTTAATCATTAAAATTACCTCGTCCCTCCTTCTTGCGCCATTTGTTGATAGGCGTAAGTGACACACCATCAACTGGAAGGTCAAATATAGACCGGGGTTATCTAAATAACCCAAGTCGTTTAGAATGAAATAACTCGAACGGATTAATGGCTCCGTTGGCCAACTAAAGTCCTAAAAACAGTAAAAGAAATAAACTAATCTAAAGCTATGATTCTAACAAATGATATATTACTTACTAATATTTATTAAAAAGAAACATGAATACACAAATGATTATAAACAATCTATATACAGTTTACAAGGTTTACTTGAAATCTTGCAAAAATGAATGTTCATAATAATGTTTCAAAATAAGATAAAGTAAGAACATAAATCTTTTTTCTTTTTTTAATGATTAAAGATTTTAAACTAATAAATGCTAAGAAAATACAATTGAAACAATGACATAGAAACAGTTAAAGCTAATTAATGTAATCATCATCTCATTCATATATAAACAAATCTGAATAAAAGAAAACAATGCACCTACTAACCTCTCACTAATAAGCAATACTAAGCTAAATTCATCTCTCTGTATTTGTATAAGCTCCTCTTAACCTGTGTCAAGTGTAAACCTAAGAAAAAAGCAAGCATAATACTTCCTAAAGAAATTCAAAGAAGTGTTTCATATTCTGAAGCGAGTTTATAACGACAAACAGACAAATAATTATATATCTTGTGACTTTGAAATGTCCAATAACTGAAAATAAAATAAATTTCAATTCTCAGGAATGATGTTACCAACTATCTAGCATTGGATGTAAACTCAAAATACTTGAATAGATGATCAGTCACAGATATAAACTAAACCAAAAGATAATGAACCATATAAATGAAAACATAACATGAAAAATTATATGCAAAACAGTCTAAAGCTAGTTCAATACAAATAAAGTTTCATGTTCATAAATTATATGAGAAACAATATTAACATTGCACAATCTACAAAAACACAAAAGCCAAAGAGTAAAATGTTTTCTCATATGGTTTCAACAAAATATGTTCATCATATGGTCCAAGAAGAACTTTTGGGATAATAGACTCTTAAAGATTGAAAAAATTAATATATTAATGATAGCAATTAACCATGTATTAATAAAATAGACTAAAGCTAATTTAAATCAACGTATAATCAATTATTCAAAGAATATGAAGATATTATAATAAAAATAAAACCATTTTACTCACAGGACAAAAGCAATTAAACAACCTGAAATTCCATATTCTTCTTTGAAAATACTCATTCATTCTTCCAAAGATTCCAACCATCTGTTACTCCATTAGAAAAGAAAAAAGTTTACAAAAGAAATAATATACAAAAGAGAAAGGATAAAAATCTTCCTCTCAATTTCCTAGATTCCATAGCTCTGAACTTTCTCATATATTTATACAATGAATGAACAGTCTGGGCGTCACTAATAATTTCCGCCACCTAAAATTTGCCTCGTAAAGAGACACACATATCTCTCAAACCATGCCTTTGTTTGAGAAAATTCTTGTCTGTAAGCTAAATGGGTCCATTTTGGAGATGGGTTTTCAACTGTTTCTTCAGATTCATCACGATTTGGCTGCAATCAGTCCCTCAAAATCATATTTATGTTCTTGATGCTTTTCCAAATTTTCTCTGTTGTTGCTCATAAATTTATTTGCAGCAATCCAATATTATTTTTGGATCAATCATCTTGAATGTATTTAAATAATAAAATCAGGCCATAATCAGATATGTACCAAATAACTAATAATAGAAACCTGTGAAACAAAAAGAAACATAAATTAATAACCTAAAAATTGTGAATAAAACAAAATCTAGAACAATAAAATAAAAAACGAATTTAAATTAACTAGATAAATTATAAAAAAAAACATTGTTTATATTTTTCTTTCAAATATGATCTTAAAATTCTAGAAGCTTCAAGTTGATGGAGAGGAGAAATATATTAATTTTGGTTTTTCACAAAATCAAACAAATGATAGATAATTCTTTTTTTATTATAATTATTATTTTGAAATGAGATGCAAAATGAAAAAAAAAAAAATAATAATTAATCCCGCCAAATGATTTTGTGAAAATGAGAAACCAACCAAGATATTATTTGATGAAGTATTGAACCCATTATTCAAAATAGTCAAACTTCCTAATGAGCAAAAGAATGAACACATAATCATAATTTAAACGAAAGTAAACAGTTGATAAAAATTAACATTTTTGTTTAAATTAAGATTTCTATAATTGTTTCTAACTTTTGACATATA